>BPLR01010115.1:0-64372 GCA_021605095.1 Caerostris extrusa
AATGTTTGTACTAATGAGAACAGCCTGTCATTTAAATACGATAACATATATTCGATGTTATGTATAATGAAACTCCAGCGAATGTTGTGTGACTTCGCAGGACGAAATACACTCATGTCCATAAATTAAGGATAATGAAGTTCAGGCAAAGAAAGAGACAGAAGCAAAACAAATTTGACTTATTGGTAAAGTCTATTAATTAAACCAAAGGTAAAGAGCAAAAAAAAAAGATGCTATTTGTTTGACATAATTATTAAAAATTGCGATTTTTACTCCTGCAGCAAATTTCAAAAAGAACCTATTTACAAAAAAAAACAGTATAACATGGTTAGTATGATGGTTAATATATCCATGCCACTGCCAGGCTTCGAACCTTCGGCTAATTACACAAAGGTCAGAACAGTAGCCAATTGACCATTAAGCTACGATAAATTTAGATATATTAATTAAAATGTTAATTAATAGGCTATATACTAGTTAATCATTTGGCTCAAACGAATTTTTGAAAAGAGTACAATTTAGAGTATTGAAATATCATTGCTGTTTATAAAATTTTTAATTACCCAATTTAATAAAAATTTTGAAATCAGAAAAATATTACAAAAAATCCGACTCAAACCTAGCCAGTCGTTAACTCAAGAAAATCAGTATAATAACTAAAATGCTATTAGTTGTTTAGAAATATAAAACTAGCAGAACCCAACATTAGTGTTAGAACCGAAATAGAAATGATGCCGTTAGTCTGCGTATACTCGCAGGACGGCCAAATAATTTAACATTAATACAAGACAATTAAAATAAATACGAAAATTAATGCTAAAACAAGCAAACTAATTAATTTTACTTTTAATGAATACTAATATACAATGATTACACTTAAATTTATGATTTTTACACGATTTTAAATTGGCACTTAAAACAGAATTAATAAAAAATATTTATAGAGAAATAATCATAATTTTACGCATACCTCAAGCAGAAATATTCCTATCTGTGTGTAGGCAGTAATTTACCAGTATTATGGGCCATCTATGAAGGGGCTCGCAGCAAAATTTTGGAAGAATAAAGATCATCCATGTAGTCTGTCTCGCAACAAAAAATTTAGTGACTCAAGCCCACGTCCTGTTCCAGACAGTTCTCTATCTCCACGGGGGTCCACCTTTCTTCCCGCAAAACTCAAAGGGGGCTTCTATCACCCCACCAAGCTGACCGGTTTTCTTTTGGACCTCACCAATTCATAAAAAAAAAGGAAATATACCTTCCCTACACAAAAATAGGATAATTACAAGATACAACAATTAGTTCTCCTGGCAAAAAAAAAAAAAAAAAAAAAACCCTGTAGAAAACTACAGATTCATGAATATATACTCCATGTTCCAATATAGGTGCATACTCATTTTCATGGATATACTTTGAAAATGTATATAAAATGTAATTCTGCTGCACCATCTGGTCCCAAATAACGATAAAGTGGATAGCACGAACCTATTTTCCATACTCGAATGCATATCACTACCAATTTTCATAGCTATTGGTTGAACGGTATAGAAGTTGATAGACTGCAGCATCGTCTTGTGGCGACTTTCAACAAAGGGGATAGCATAAAAACATTCTACATGTTTTGTGAAACCCACACAAGAAATTTCATCCAAAGCGGTCCAGCCGTTGAGAAGGAGTTCAGTGACAAACACACTTACAAAAGAATTAACTAACATATTTAGAAGTTTGGTGTTTCGCTCTATTATAATCTTTTGCACAGTTTGGGTTAAGTAGAAGGAAACTTACTGTTTAATGTGAATTCCGAACCACTAAAAACATTCATGACACCACCAGGCTTCGAACTTGTAGCACCAAAGGCCAGAGAGGATGCCAATTGGCCATCAAGATGCACCATATTAGATAAATTAATTAAAATGCTATTAGGCCCACATAAATTTTGAAAGAGTACAATTTAGGGTACTGAAATATTATTACTGTCTAAAAAATTTAATTATCCAAATTAGTAAAAGTTTTGAAATCAGAAATATACTACAAAATTCGATTCATACTTATCCAACAGTTGCTAACTCAGGTAAACCAGTATAATAACTAAAATGTCATTAATTACTTAGAAATTTAAAATAACTAGCAGAACGCGGAATACGTTGTCCTACCAAAATGCATTGTAGAAAATGACATATAACGAATATATTCATCATGTTCAAATATATGTGCATACTCATTTTCATGGATATCGTTTGATAAGATATCGTTTCTATAAGATGAAATGCTACAGCACCCTCTGGTGACAATTAACTCTAAAGTGGATAGCATGAACTTATTTTTTACACTCGGATAGATATTATTACTCATTTTCATAGCGATGGGTTGAACAGTATAGAAGTTGATGGACTTCAGCACCCTCTGGTGGCGACTTTCAACAAAGGGGATAGCATAAAAACATTCTCCCTGTTGTGTCAAACACACAAGCAAAATTTCATCAAAATCGGTCCAGCCGTTTCGGAGGAGTTTAGTGACAAACACACGTATAGTAGAATTATAAACTCATGTTTGTGAAAATTGCAACACCATGAAGGAATAGTCATAATTGAATGAAATTTAATACACAGTTGAGTGAAATTTAATACACAGTAGTACAAATAAATGATTAAATTTTCAAAGCAAACAAACAATAACAAGAGATCGGAATCAGTATTTTTGTATAGCCACCACGCGCCGCAATAAGTGCTGCTACACGACGTGGCATGGTGTCAAACAAATTTTGAATGCCTGCCTGAGGAAGAGCATTCCATATTGTTTGTATGCGCATCCAAAGTTCATCTGCAGAAGCAGCAGGACGAGGATCACGAGCGAGACGCCAACCAATGAAATCCCACATATGTTCAATCGGCGACATATCCGGGGAATACGCAGGCCAAGGAAGAAGCTGTACCCGCCGCGTTGCAAAGAAGGATTGAACAGTCCTAGCGATATGAGGGCGGGCATTGTCCTGTTGAAATACAGCGCCTGGCAAAGCTTTGAAGGAAGGGAACATCTTGGGGCTGTAGAACTTCACTGATGTACCGGTTGCTGTTCAGATTGCCCACAATTCTTAGCAATTGAGATCGTCCATGATATGCTATGGCACCCCAGACCATAACTCCGTCCACTGTGGCGTTCGATAATGCACTCCGGAAGGTGGCGTTCACCGGCATAGCATCTGACACGAATGCGGCCATCATGGTACCACAAATTAAAGCGGGATTCGTCAGAAAACATGACATGCTGCCAATCAGCATGCCAGTCTCTATGCTGAGGGGCCCATTGTAGCCTCAGGCGGCGATAGTTTAGCGTGAGAGGGATCCTGTATAAAGGAGTCCTTGCGGGCAGTCCACGCTGCAGCAGACGTCTACGAATTGATGAAGCACACAATGAAGCACCTGTAACTATTGACCACTGTGCTGCCAATTGTCTAGGGGGAAGCTGTACGGCCCGTCAGCGCCATACGGACCAGGTGTTTGTCATCGCGAGCTGACGTCACATTTCGGGGTCCACTCCCGGATTTTCGAGTCGTCCGACACTCGTCCGTCCACTGCTTCCAAAGACGCATCACTGTGCTGCTGTTACGCTGCACACGAGCGGATACTGCGCGATAAGACAATCCAGCTTCACGAAGGCCGATGATTCTCCCCAGTTCAAACTCTGTAAGTTGTTCAAATCTCGCTCTCTTTCGTCGAAGAGGCATAAGTAACGATTGAGCTAACGTTTACCACTAGCAGATAAACACCGATAACCATACACGCCTCGCTACAGCCGTCTATTTATTCGGATCCATCCGCCGTTCAGAGGGCGCTGCTCAGCATACGCATGCGCTACGGATTTCAAATTCTAATCATTTGCATATCATGCTCTAATTTGCATTTCCTGAAAATTTCAGCTCACTCGCGTAAGTCCTTCATGGTGTTGCAATTTTCACAAACATGAGTTTATATATAAAAATGAAAAATTATCCTAAGAAACTGAACAGACTCTAGAAATTTGTGCTTCAAAAAAAGAACAAAATAATTCAATTTAAAAAAATCCACAGAGTCGTTCACGAAATCATAACCATTTCTAAAATCAAATTGTTTATCTAACTTTATCACAAGCCAGATAGTTTCACAGGAATAAAAAAATGAAATATGTTCGCCTTGGATAAGAAGTTCTGTAAATGTCCATTGTACTGACCCTGAACCATGGGAAGAAAATAATCGATAATTAGGGAAGAATTTCTTGAAGAGAAGGAGCCTGAAAATGAATAAATTGTATAAAAATTTATAATCCCAAAATTTATATATTAGCAAATTTTATTTGAAAATAAATAAGCAAACAAACCTTTACAAGATACGTTTTTGCCAGAGATAATTTCCTCAAGAGTAATTTCATTTGATCTCAAAAGAAGTTCGGCCAAATACCGAACTTCTTTTGAGATCAAATGAAATTACCATTAGAAATTATATCTCTGGCAAAAAACCGTATCTTGTCAGGAAAGTGTTAAATTATCTTAATCATTTATCTCATTCTGGAATATTTTATATAAAAATGTTCAGTTTCTTTTAAAATCTTTGAACATTGCTTCTAACGCTTCTTTAGACAGTTTTCCATCAGATATAATGTAAATGAAATTATTTTATCTCCATGTCCTGAGAAGTTCTCACTATAGGGCAACACATACCATGCATCACTTTAAATTAGCTATTTGGTATTAGTTAATGTGATTTAATGTATCAGAGGCATTGTCATCATCATCATCCTCAGTATCACAACAGCCCAGAGTGGGTCAAGGCTTTCCTTAAGAAATCTCCATGCATTTCTCTGGGTGACTAGGGTCCTCCAAATCTCAATCTTTAGTACAGCAAAATCATTTTCAATTGCGTCTATCCGTCACAACCTGGGTCTGTCTTCTTCCTCTTTGTCCCTGTGGCTTTGCCAAAACGAACCTTTTTACATTCATTCTAAATACGTGAGCAGCCCAATCTTATCTATTGATTTTAATAAATTTTATAATATCTGGGTCTTTATTGTAGTTATAAATTTCTGCGTTGTACCGTCTTCTCCAACAATCACTTTCCCAAACACCTCGAAGAATAGCGCTTAAAATCGTCCTCTCAAATAGACCCAAATGGGCCTCATCAGATGTTGTCAAAGTCCAAGTCAGAGCTATAGGCCAAAATAGGAATAATAAGGGCTTTTATATAACAAGCATTTATTTTTCTGCTTATGAATTGTGATTTAAACAGGTTAACCCCAAAAAAAGGCTTTATTGGCAGACACAATTGTTTTTATTTCAGGTAAGATATAATTTTGACAATTAATTTCTGATCCCTAAGTATTTAAAACTAAGTAAAGATTCAAAAGTGTAAGTGCCTAAGTTAATATTGGGTGTATCCTGACAAATATTTCTTGACATATATCATATATTTCGTTTTTTCCTGGTTTATGTTTAGAGTCATTGTCATAACCCATAAAAGTACTTCAGTTCATTTGTGTTGCAAAAAAAAAAAAAACAATTTAGCAGTTGCCTTTTTTTTTTTTGCTTAAAATTTCTATATTAAACTGTCTTGAAAGTGAGGATCTTTGACGAATTTAAATAACCAGAGAATTCATTCATAACAGACAAAATTAATACATTTAGCTAAATTTACAGGGTATGCGTTTCTCAGTAATACGGAATATTGATTTATACGCTAAACTCAAAAAAATATGGTTTCAACGCAATATTAGCAAAGTCATAGACTACCTATAGTCTTGATATTAATTATTTGGAGAACTTGATGAAAAATAACTATCTTGGAAAGTATATTGTAACGTTTTGTCCCTATACTAGATCTATAACGGCTTCAAGAAGAGGGCCACTTTCCGGTTCATGGGAACACTTTTAACTTTTATTTACAAGCATTATATATATATATATATATACAAATAATGAACTCTGGGTTATTATCCGAAAAAAAACCAAAGAATTAAAAAGAAATTTGATCCCAAGTACACGATTAAATTACAAGTACAGTTCACTCCAAGAGGATCCATCGGAGATTTTTACAGTTCTCATGTCTACATTGAATCTAATTATCTGGTCTTGCAAAAGACCTTAATTATCACACGGCATGTTAAACGAAACCACAAGGGGTTCACTTTGAAAACCAGGTGGAACCTCCGACATATTCAGTCAATTCAGAGCGAACAAAAGAACACTTCTAATTAAACTCTAATCAGACGACATTTCTCAGCTCGTGGTCGATGACAATCACTACGTAGAAACTTATGGTATAGTTCATATTCAATCTGTAGTTTGTTTCGACCTGAGAAGATCGCACAGACATTTGCTAATTGCATGAGTCTCCTTATACATGACACTGAGTATATGCCATCAGATTTCAGTGGCAGGATGTTCTCAATAGTAAAAACACTAATTGCATATAATATAACTACCCACAATACCGCTTATCTTCTGTCAAATTTGAGTGATGGGTTGTCATGTACTTGTAAAATAATATACATTCCTCTCTTCTGGGAATGAAAGGACAAAAACTCTTTCAATGAGAAAAACATACTATAATATAAAAATGAAAACATTTTTTTGATCATTGAGTTTAAAACAGCTATTGAGCGACGGTAAATTCAGAAATTGTTATTTTTGTGAACACATTTAAAAGAATATAGGTGTTATGCTACCAGTTTTCAAGAACATTTTGAACATATTTTTAAGCATATTTTGCACATCTTGAATCTACCCAAAAGGGAATTGGAGGATATTTATTGATAACACAACTTTTCTGCACTAATAGGAATAGAATACATATAGAAATAATATTTAGTATTTGTCGTACTGTACACCTATCAGAATACAGAACCTGTCGAATTAAATTTATATATATATGGTATTTAAGTAGTAAAGAGGCAATTTATGTACTGAAGATCAAAAAAGAACTAGCATAGGGTGCAAAGTGTGGGGTAGGAGTTAAAGAAAAAGAAGGATTTAACGCCAAGTCATGCTAAATTATAGATAGTCATAGACAAATTTTTTCAAAAATATCTAGGTTAAAAGTTATAAATTACAGGAAGGTTAAATCTGATAAACGAGCATTACTATATTATAAAAATGTAAGTGCAAAAAAATTAAGAAATGTTCTGCCTAAACTCCAAATTACTTCCAAAGAAACTAAAATCTGATAAGAAACTTGTAATTGAATGACAAGATTCGAAATCATGATTCAAGGAATAAGGGACATATGGAGGCAGAAATTTATGTGTCGAAACTTCTCTTCTTCAGTGTGAATTGCTGAAAGTAAACCTATATGATAATGATTTTTATACAAATCATGCTACATCAAATGTTACATAATCCATAATCGTTTAAAAGTAGGCTATTAAAAATATGTTGAGGGCTGTTACTAAACTTTCATTGCCGTTTATTATTTTCCTATTTATTCATTAGTAGTTCATTTTTAAAATAATGCATGCATATTGTCTTATAGGTAATAAATAATTTGACAAAAATCCAGAAGATATCTCTGCTTTAAATCTCCTTAAAAAAAAATTCTAGTTTTATTTTAAGTAGCATACATCATCAGTATGTGTAACAGCTGAAACCACTGATTAATTGTATAAGAAAAATTCCTGTTTATTCAAATCTTTCAAACCAATTCTTCAGATTTAAAAGGAATGAATTGTATTCTCTGACTCGGTACGATTTATGAATTGTAGAAAAACTTCAATAAAAAATTAATAGCATATTTCGCTATAGTTTTAAAGGTTGTTAGAAGAAAGACTCACGGACATTTTATTCCAACTGGTTAATCGTGATGCTTCACTCATATTGCATTCTTCGACAATTAGAGGAATTTTGCTAAAATATGAGTTTTATAGCAAAAATGAATACTTTATATCGAATCCTTGGTTAACTTCATGAGAACACAAGAAGCTTTTAACATGAGAGGTCTGCGTTTGACAGTCTATTTATAAAAAACCGAAACAGGGAACAACAAAGGTTAGCACAAACTTGCTTTCACAAGCCACTCGCTTAGTTGATGAGTAATTCGACTATTGGTCTCTGCAGATTTGATTCGCTTCATTAGTTTGCAACCTAAACAAAAAAGATAATTTGACTGTTATATTTTACATAGAGCAACTCAACTCATTAATCTAATGTAAAAAACAATATTCTCTTACGTTAGGCTGTTACACACACACACACACACACATATATATATATACAGATCATTAGTTTATTATAAATATATACGTGCATAGTAACCAAAAATTACTAATATAAACAATACTTACTGAAAACTCAGGTAGAAGTACGAATTTCTTATTATAATATCTATATATATGTACATAATAAACAGATCATTTGTTATTATAAATGTATGCATATATAGTAATCAAAAATTAGATATATGTACAAATTTCTTATTGTAATTTATTTATACATGATAAACAGATCATTGGTTTATTATAAATATATACGTATATAGTAACCAAAAATTACTAATATAAACAATATCTATTGAAAACTCTTATTTTAATTATGTATATATATATATATATATATATATATAATATATATTACATGTATATTAATATTATTATTAAATTTAAAATATATAAACATAGGTATTTCAAAATGTACACAAATATATTAAATATTTATAGATGAAACAATTTGTCAACCTAGAAATATTTCACAGGTTTCAGTTTCCAATCCTGGCGGTGGTATGGATGTTTGTGAGTGTTTAGAAATCCGCGTTAAACTGTAGGTCTTGGTCTAATTACCCTAAATTGTGCACAAAATGACCGTAGAGCGACGAACCAAACCAAACTATTCTAGAAACATTTTTTAATGGTCCAAAATATTTCATGCAATTCTTTACATTTCTAGATGAAGTGAAATGAATGAATTTGTTTTTCATCAAATTATAAATCAGGATAATTTTACGAAAAACACATTTTTCTTTCTTTGCCCTGTTATCTCGAATTCATAAATAAACATAATTAATTCATAACTAATTTTAGTTCTCTTTGTCAATGCTCATATAAAATCACGCAGGAATACCATTTTTTTTGTTTCCAATTTGGATGATCATTTCATTCCTTTTTGTTTTCTAATTTTGCTTTTTATTAAAATGAGGAAGCCTCATTGGCATACTTCCTGTGCATACATTAAATATTTCATTCAAAAAAACAAAAGGTTTAATAAAGGATCTAGTTAATTTATGCGATATGATAAAGTTGATGGCACGAAAGTTGAGCTTTTTCCTCCATAATTTTATATAAATAATGAAGAGGAATGTCTCTAATCATCTGTTATGCAGAGTTTGTATGGAAGAACTCACACTCGTATTGAGTTGAACGCATTCGAGTCAGAAACATTACGAACGAATCATTTTGAAATGTATCTTTTCATGTGCGTATTAGTTGCTGTAATAGCTTCAGGAGAAAGCTTGGGTGTGCCTGAACAAATACCTGATGAACTATCTAACGAAGAGCGCTATTATAAATGCTTCGTCTATGTAGCCTGTGATACAAAAGGTAAACAATTCATATCATTCATTTTTATAATAGGGAACTAGTTTAGTTAAGGGAACATTTTTAAAATATATGTTTGTTGTACATTCAATAATAATTTTAGGGTCATTTTTGAAACAAAGTGTTTTTTACTTATTAACGAAAATTAAACGTGCTATTTTCGAAGAAGATTCACACATTATTGATGACTATTTAATTGCGGCTTAGGCCTGAATGGCCGAGTGTCTAGAGCTCCTGATGCTGGATGCCACAGGTTTCGGTTTCGAGTCTCTGCAGTGCCATTGATGTTTGTAGCGGTTCAGAATCCACTTTAAGCCTTAGGTCCTGTTGCATATGACTGTCAGAGCGTCACGGAGCCAAGTCAGACTTCTACCCACGGTGCTCCATCACAACAGAAGTTCCTCCCATTTCCCTTCAACCATGAATCCATGCAGATCCTTGGGCTTGGTCTAGATCAGGGGTCTCCAAACTACGGCCCGCCAATGTCATCAATCCGGCCCGCGACAGCAAATAGCTTATTGTTGCTGTAATATGTTGGAAAAAAATTACAGGGATCGGTGTAATACTCCATTTACTGCGATCTCGAAGTGAGTGGAATACACCAGAACTTTCTCGAACCAATGAGATTATTCACGTTTAATTGTTACAGCGCTTTCGATACTACTAGCGCCATATATTACCTACCTATTTCCACTTTTGACAACTAGATGCCGTCAAGTGTCACAGTCGTATCGATACACACAATAGTAATTGAACCAGTGAATTTAGCAAGCGTATGTTTGCTCAGAGCGCGTACTCGGCGACTAGTCAAGAAATTGTAGATAATATCAGAAAAATTAAAACGGTTTTGGCCCTTGGTACTTACTGGAGTAAACAGTATGGCCCTAAGGCTGGAAAGTTTGGAGACCCCTGGTCTAGATGATTACCAAATGAGAAGCTCACCTTTTCAAAAAAAAAGCTTTGACACAATTTTTTCCGTAATTTTTCTCGCTGATAAATGTGCCATCGTGTTTGAGGGCACGATCGCGTAAACACTCTTCAAGGGATGATAAAATGAAACATGAGAAACATGGCAATTCTGAAATCAAGTTCCAAATTCATCCAACCAGATAGGGCCCCAATGAGGGGCCAGTCCCTCTACAAAATAGTCTGACTACTTTCTTCTTCGCCTATCCCCAAAGTTCAGCTGGGCTAGACTAGGTCCATGAATCCAAATACCCGAAGAAAGTCCAAGACCATCAACGGACTGTCAAGGAGATCCAGACATCTGAGCACCAGGCACGCGAAGTTGTGAGATGGCGAAGCCTGCTCAGAGGAGCACTTGGTGCAAGTGTCGAAAGCTGCTCAGAGGAGCACTTGGTGCAAGTGTCGAAAGCTGCTCAGAGGAGCACTTGGTGCAAGTGTCGAAAGCTTTCGAACCATCTGAGAAAGTCATAGTTCTGAGGTGTCCACTGAGCAAACGGGTGATTGCTGTTTGTCCCTGCCTGTCACAATTAAGTGCCAAAGTACCGTGAGGTCCATGGCCCCGATACCACTGGTGCACTGGGGGAGTAGACCAAATAGTTTTTCCATTTAACATAGCTTGGGAGTAAATCGTAATGTAAACTACTTTAGTCTCCTTCACTGTTGGTCTCAAAGAGGAGTCTGATCTCTTAGATATATTAACAGCTGAGGGTGTTTGTCGAAAAATGTAGTCACAATCTGGTTGTAGTGTGGAAGGCCTCTCATGTTGCCCCCCTCCCCCTCGGGGCTGAAAATGTTACACATCTGCCATTATAGAGGCAAAAGGTCAGGAATCCAGGAAATCGTGTTTTCGAAAACAACAGCATACTCAAATTTAGAGTAAATGAATGCTAGACACATTAATTATGCTACATTTTATTATGATAAGTAATTATTTTATTTTATATACTTAAATTGATATTCCTATGAAATTATAAGCGGCTAAATGGATTAAAATATTTAATTCTTTTACTGGCATGGAATATTTGGTAAATATCCATAAAAAAAAAAAAAAATTCGAAAATTGTTAATTTTTTATATTATAAAAACAACATCATTTGCTTGTTAAATTTGTTTACATTATTTTACTCTTATTTTATTATATTCCTGAAAATAAATTATATTTAACATTTTTTTAATGGTGATCTCTTTGTCATCAGTTTAATTAAAGTAACTTATTGTTTTCTTGAAAAGTAATTTCAAATGTCTACTGATTTTTCTTCTGACTTGAGATCAATTTAAATAAAGAATAAATTATTTTGGAACTGCATGAAATCTAAATCATCATATTAAAAAAATTATATTTCATTTAGTTTTATAACTATTTTCACTTGTTAAAATCTTAGTATGATTTTAATATCGAAATTAGTAGTACTACTACACCACACCACATCACTGCCCCTAGAGCTGAGTTGCTCTTTTTACAGTTTGGGAATAATGTTGGTGAAAAGAAGTGTGAATGGGCCCTGCGACGATCTACAGTTATATGAGACCGGGACCTATTGCTTAAAAGTGTATTCCGAACCACTACAAACATCCATGGCACCGCCGGGATTCGAAACCGAGAACCACAGCTCTAGCCACCAGGACAGCAGGACCCATCGAAAGTAGTATCATATTAAAGATTCATTTTTTTTGTTGTTGTTGTTTCAAAAAAACCTAGGCAAAATATTTTTTTTTTTTTTTTTATTGTGAAAGATTGTTTCGCCAACCATTTAACAGTAAGTAGATTTAAATGAACGTACTAAATTTTTGAAAATTTTGCTTAGCATTTATTTTTATATTTTCATATTAGAAAAACAATTTTGCATTTAAAAGATAAAAAAAAAAATGTTTTTAATGTTTTTTATATGTATGATTTCTTATTTTTCTTTTCGTTTCGAATCATATGAAAATAATTACAATCTTAACAGAGGAAAGTGAGATGCAAAGAGTCCGTACTTGTAGTGAATTATTGGATGAAAGGGTAAGAAAAATGCATCTATATTATGATATTTTTTTTTTTCCACACCTCCTCTCCGTACCCTTTAATACTACTTCGCCCAAAAAAGAAAAACCAATTATTTTGTTTTTCAAAAACTCTTTATTTATTATTACAAACTTATTTCATCGCCTTCAAAGTAATCCCCTCCGGACACAATGCACTTATGCCAACGTTTTTTTTTGCAATCCTCAATGCATGCTAAAAAGTCATCGGCAGGGATGGTCTTCAAAGCGCGTGGCGATTTACGTTGAATCTCTTTAATCGACACAAAAAGATGTCCCCAGAGTGGTCTTTTGAGTTTAAGGAATAGTCAGAAGTCTCACGGTGGGAATACGGTGGTTATGGAATGATATGGGTTTCATTTTTGGCGAAAAAGTCACGAAGAATCAATGCAGTGTGAGCTGGCGCATTCAATGTTTTCGATACCAATCGATATTTGACGAATTTGAGACACAAAAATGGAATGGACCGGTCCTTTTGAAATTCCAACATCATCAGCAAGGTCTCTAATTGTAAATCGACGGTTTGCAAGAACCAAATCTCAAATTTTTTGGACGTGAGCTCCGTCGGTTGAGGTTGAGGGTCGACCAGAGGGCTCTTCGTCTTCAACGCGTTCTCTGCCTTCTTTTTAAACTGTTTATACAACTTCTAAACATTTATTTCCGATATAGAAATGCTCACCGAATGCCTTCTGCAACATTCTATACGTGTCCGCAAACGAAATTGAATGCACGTTCTTTGCTCAAATAATTCAGACATTTCAAAAATCGCCAGAATCACTTTTAGAGCCTCACAAAGCCAAGCGTAACTCAAGCACTAATGAATATTTTGACGTCAAATTTCACACAGATGTCAAGGACAGTGCCAGCAACCTAAAAAAAAAAAAAAAAATTGAAAGCCCGGGAATTTTAAATTGGAAAGTGTTCTTACTTTTTGGACACAGTAGTAAATGGGCAACCTAACAGATAGTGAGAAAAACTAATAGTTTTGCCTTAAATTTGAAAATGGAACAAACTTCATGTTAACCAATCAACATTAACAATGGAAAATGAGATAAGTGAGTTCAAACTTCTACAAAAATATAAAAAAATACATATCATATAATATTTATACATGTAGATAATTTCATTCCTCCTTACTTCTTACCTATACCAAGGGTTAAATAGTCCCCTTATCAGGCAAACATGCCGAGTGAAAAATTCAAATTCAGATTCATTTTAAGTTGGAAAGTTTGACAAACTTTCTCATATTAAGTTACCATCATTAAAAAAAAATTAAAGTGTTTGATTGGTCAATAAAAGTACAACGTACAATCATTACGGTTATAATTAAAGTATTAGTACGATTATAATTAAAGTCAAATGTTCTCTTTCAAACTGCTGTCATAAAAGAATCATTCGTCACAATGAGTACATATTTAAACTGAAGATACTTGAAGAACTGGAACACAGGTAAGGCATCAAACAAAAGTTCCAAAGTGTATTAAAAGATGGCGCTGTAATCGGCATAAAGAAAGTAAATTCGGCTGCTAGTGATATTTCTATTCGAAATTACAATATATTTGGCATGAGTTGCACATTAAATCAACTGTAGTATACAATGTGATTGATTGTTTCGATTTTTTGACGGAAAAATTACTTCCAAGTCATTCAACAGTTGTGACACTGTGAATGGAAAGGCCATACACCACGTCAAAGTCATATCACTTTAGATGGGAAAATCGGTGGAACTTTTTTTGGATACCGTGACGTTTCTTCAATATCTTCAATTCAAATTTGAACTCATTGTGGCGAGTGGCTGTTTTTTTTTACAGCATTTTGAAAGTGGGACTTTAATTATAATCACCGAGTATAATGCATTGGAATTTAATTATAAGCAATATTAAGAATTATTATCTAAAAATTTAAGCTACTATAAAGTGAAGGTTAGCTATTTAAAATTCTTTCATATATTTATGTTGAATTCGTTCATATATTTATGTTGAATTCGTTCATATATTTATATTGATTTCGTTCATATATTTATGTTGAATTCGTTCATATATTTATGTTAAATTCGTTCATATATTTATGGTTCTCATTAGCTATGATTAAATATATATTTTATCAGTTACAAAGGTGTGGTGGAAAATTCAAATACTAACAGTTCGGCTTCAAGTTTCGATGTTTAACAAATTCTCATATTAAACAATCATCATTTAAAAGAGTAACAAAAATTAATAGATTTGGTTGATTAATAATCTACAATGTAAACTAGTTCATTTAGTTCAATTAAAACTTATTCAATATTGAAGATTTTTCATTCTAAACAATCTTGTAAATTCTTAAACATGCCTCATTAAATTTTATTGCAGAGTGTCGAAGTTATTGCTAGCTGGTATAACGCAGCAACAGATGACTATGCTGATATTCTTGATGCTGTACAAACCGAAGTCTGTAAAAAGGAAACGAAAATAAGCGTAAGATTCCTCTTTTTATCTGATAATAATCTGATACATATATATATATATATATAAATTTTATTCTATATATTATTGCAAATTTATGCCTATAATAGTGATGAAGAATATATTTATTATAAACTTCTAAAAGTTGAAAGCAATTTTATTTTTAAAACATTAAAATTGAAAATTTCAGTCAAAACTATTAGATTGTCAATTAAACTAACAAATGAATAATAATAATCCCAATCATGTTTTTTTTATCAATTTAATTTGGTTTTTACAAGTATTTGTAGGAACTCAAAAATGTTATCACGAAGATGTTAAAATCAATACTGGAGCTTAGTATTTTTACCGATGTTTCCAGAAGTATAGAAAAAGAATAGAACATGACTTACTATAAAGTGAAAGTTGCCTGCATGTGAATTTTTCAATTAAATCCATGTCATCCATCCAGGATACAAAATAATTCCACTGTCAAGTTCAGGGGTTTACAAACTTATCTGTCCTTCCTCCTCGTATTCAGGAGAAAACGATACCCTCATGTTACCCCTGAAATTTTTCCAGGATACAAAGTCTTTCCACTGTCCAGCTCAGTGACTTTAAAACTTATTTCTCCTTCCTCCTCGTATTCAGAAGAAAAACGATACCCTCATGTTACCCCTGAAGCTTTTCCAGGATACAAAGCCTTTCCAATGTCCAATTCAGTGATTTCCAAACTTATTTGTCCTTCCTCCTCGTATGCAGAAGAAAAACGATACCATGATGATACCCTTGAAACTTTTCCAGGATACAAAGTCTTTCCACTGTTCAGTTTAGTGATTTCCAAACTTATTTGTCCGTCCGTTGGTATTCAGAAGAAATACGATACCCTGATGATACCCCTGAAAATTTTCCAGGGTACGAAGTCTTTCCATTGTCTAGTTCAGTGATTTCCAAACTTATTTATCCTTTCTCCTAGTATTCAGAAGAAAAAAAGATACCCTGATGATACCCTGAAACTTTTCCAGGATACAAAGTCTTTCCACTGTCCAGTTCAGTGGTTTCCAAACTTATTTGTCCTTCCTCTTCCAATTCAGAAGAAAAACTATACCTTGATGATACCCCTGAAAATTTTCCCGGATTCAAAGTGTTTCCACGTTCCCCACGTTCCAGAGAAGTTGTTTCCAAATTTAGTTGTCCTTCCCCCTCCTGTTCAGAAGAAAAAAACGCTATCATTTATAAAACCCCTGAAAATTTTCCAGGATTCAAAATCTTTCCACGTTTCAGAGCAGGGGCTTGCAAACTTATTTGTCCTTCCTCCTCCTATTCTGAAGAATAATGATACCCTGATACTACCATTGAAAATTTTCCAGGGTGCAACCTGCCCATTGTCTAGTTCAGTGGTTTCAAGCTTATTTGTCCTTCCTCCTCCTATTCAGAAGAAAGCCGTATCAGTGTCTCTTTTTTACCTGGAAATCTACCTGTTTTGAAAAAAAAAAAACTGAATGATATAGAAATACATAAAAGAATACAAGTTTTTACATCTGCCTTTGTATTAAAATATTATAGTGAAGATGCTATAAGTAAGATATCTTGAAACTTGAAATTATAAGATTATTTATTTTAGCCGGGATTCCACAATTAATAATTATCAAAATTTTTATTAATGATTTTACATCTCTTAAATAAATTGCAAATTATTATTAAAGATTTTAAATCTCTTAAAAAATTGCTAATTATTATTTTAAATTATTTAAATAAACTGCTAATTATTATTTTAAATTACTTACACATATTGCTAATTATTTAAACAAATTGCTAATTATCACTTTAAGAATTGTTATTAATCATTTTAAATCTCCTAAATAAATTGCTAATTCTTATTTTAAATTTCAGAAACAAATTGCTAAATATCACTTAATTTCAAATAAAATTTATTAAAAAAATTGTAATTATTTTTGCTAATTAAATTTTTGCTTTTCTTATAAATTTAAATAATGATGCATTTATGTTTTAGAGAGAAAATTTTTACCATTTTATACAGGAGAACTTGGAATTCATTTCGGTAAGCTCATAGCTTAATCTAAGCAAATTAATAATTTGGTATTCAACAAATGAATTTATATGAGTCATTATCCTAGTTTACTAAAGAATGTTTATTTGAAAAAATATTAATTAATAAGTCTTATTACTATGGAAAATATAAATTATGTAGAAGAAAAGAAACAAAATATTTTGTAAAATATTTATGGAATTAAATCGGATTATTAGAATAGACCTAATAGACCTAAAATTGCATCCATAAATCTGCTGATTATTACTGATATCCCAATTAATCCTAAAATCTTAACTCTACGCTGATGATAATGCAATCCTTTGCAAAAATAAAAACATTAAATTCTTAGCTATCACCCTTACTAATCACCTTAAAGTTCTCAATAACTGGTTCAATGAATGGAAAATTTCTTAAAATGTAGATAAGACTGAAGCCGTTTTCTTCTCTGTTGGAAATAAACGTAAAAACCTGTGATTATGATCAACAATAATATTATCCCTTGGAATAGTCAAACTAAATAATTAGGAGTTATTCTGGATCAGCATTTAACTTGGAAACACCATTTTCTGTACACCAAAACTAAATTTCGTAATTGATTTCTGAAAACTCAACCCACTTATAAATAGAAATTCTACCATGACCAGGGATAACACAATTTTTCTTTATACTGCTATGCTTTGCCCCATTCTCACGTAAGCCCTTGCCCGGCTAAATCTAACTTAAAAATTCTTGAAACTTTACAAAATATCACTATCCGCCAAATGACCTCTGCTAAAAGGTTCATGCGCAATTCTGATCTTTATAAAGCTATTCACATTCCTTCTTTAAAATATTTTCTTAAACACATCTCTATTCTATTTTTTGACACGATTATTCATCATGAAAATACTATAATCCAGGAGATGGACTCCTACGTTATAATTTAAAATGTTCGCGCAATATTTTAATTTAATTTTTTAATATTGTTCTTTTATTTTATTTGTTTATGATTGTAAGACTAATTTTGTTATATTTGTAAATATATCGTGGGCAATTTTCATTGTTTCAATCCTGTATTTACCCTGTCATATCGGAGACGGAACCCCCAGGGGATAAATAGCCCCAAAAGAATGCATCAACCGGCATCCATAATTAACTTGCATCGTTCATGCTGGCATATTTTAACATGCAAGTGGCATTGAAATTACGAAATGTTTTATTATCTTTGCAAATAATTAATATTACATTTCAATTGCTATTTAAATACAGATCATTACCATTGTGTGCCGATCAAGGTTAACTGGCCATTTTGGTTAATGCTTGAAGTATGCGGATATGTAACAGTATGCAGTATACAATATAACTTTACAGCATGCGGATTGCTTTAATGGGATATTTCGGAATTTACACTGTCCGGTAATCAAATATGAGCAGTTATCTCTAAATATACTTTCAAAAGTAAGTGTATCTGCAAAGTTAGTGTTACATCTTCGAATTCGAATCTTCAATCTTCTTTTCAAAAAGTTTGGAATTCGAAAAGTTACCTGTTAAGTCTTCGAATTCGACTCTTCAATCTTATTTCAAAAGTTAGTGTTAAATCTTCGAATTCGTATCCTCAATCTTCTTTAAAAGTTTGTGTTAAATCCTGGAATTCGAATCTTCAATTTTCTTTCAAAAGTTAGTGTTAAATCTCCGTATTCGAATATTCAATTATCTTTCAAGAGTTAGTGTAGAATATTCGAATTCGAATCTCCAATCTTCTTTCAAAAGCTAGTGTTAAATTTTTTGAATTCTGGGTCGTATTTGTTTTATTCACCTTGAACTTCGTCAAGGTCACGTTAAACTATTTGTAATGATGGATTGCAATGGCAGTGTCTTTTTCTGGTAAGTAAAAGTGTTTTATCATTATTATTTTGGATTTTTTTAAGAAATAAATCCAACAGGGTGACTATCTGGATCCAACATACATATATTTTAGTATCTGAATATTTATTGTTCTGCCACTAGGTCTTAGCTTGCCGTTCGCACACTTTTTTGATCGTTGGTCAGCCAATTAATGTAATACTTATTTTATTTTAAACAATATAACATCTAGATTTCAATATAGACAATTTTCAGATCCATTGGCGATCACCTCTTAACATTAAAGGATTTATTTAAATTGTTTTATTAATATAAGCAGACATATGCATTCGAAGATATACATATATCTTAAGAATTTCTTGTTATATTGTGTTAAAATTCGAATATTTGAATTAGCGTGTTTCTTTTCTTCAATTCTTTCAGGGTGGTGCTTAAAGGTTAGTTTTACCGCAAAACTGATATTCTTATATTTATGCTATAAGATGTATGTGGAATTTATCGCGTATTAACATTTTATAGCGACTTAGAAGTTTTTATTTGCAGACATATAAAACGTAATCTATTTCTCCCACACTTTTGAGAAGAAAAATAATTAATTGTTTCAGTTGTAACTAATTCATAACTTTCATATAGAAATCATATGCAATATACATTTGGTCTGTAATCAGATCCTGAAGGGCCGAGTGTCTAGCTCTCTGTGCCACAGACTTCAGATTCAAGTCCCGGCGGTGCCATGGATGTTTGTATGGTTCGGAATCCACTTTAAACTGTAGGACCCGGTCTAACAGGAAAGTAGAGCGTTGTCTTGAGGCTTAGTCAGTCTTGAGCCCTCGTGGTTCCTCGCTAAAGGTGAATTTTCATGGCTAAGGACCCTTAGCCATGGACGAGGCGCCTACGACAGGGTCTTCTGGACCTGGTGTAGGTTTTCCTGAACCAGTGGGAATTAGTAACAACAACTCTCTAATCAAGTAAGAAATTGCTTTAACTTTGAATAAAAAATAATTACAGAAACACAAAATTAATAATAACCGAGTACTGACATAAAGGGCAGCATAGTTTTTCGAACATGTTTCTGGAAGAATTTAAGGCTTCATATACGCTGAGATTCATAAAGACAAAAATTAATACAGGAAATTTCTGAAAGTTACCAAAACTACATTAAGCAAAGTCTACAAATTTGAATGGAGGATTCTCAATCATAAAATATGACTGTTGATCGCATTGTATGTGTTGTAAATGAACGTAGATATCATTTGATCAACAAATTGTCTTGTGTTAATCTAAAATATTGATATATCTTTATCTGAATAAATCTCACATTCTATTATAAAATATGAATATAAAATGAATATATAGAATATAGAATTAATAAATCATTTTATATCATTGGTGATTATTAATCTATAGTTTTACAAGATTTTATTCAATGGGATGATATAAAAAGATGACCTACTGGTTATTCTTCCATTAAAGCAACCTGATGGCCTAATTGGCTAGCGCTCAGTCCCTTGGTACCTCAGCCTTTCAGGTTCAAATGCTGGCGGTGGCATGGATGTTTGTGAGGGGTTTGGAATCCACATTAAACTGTAGGTCACGTTCTAATTAATCCAAATTGTGCACAAAATGACTGTAGAACCACAAACTAAAAACATCTGCCATTAAAATAAGCTTAAAATACAAATATAAAGTGGTTAAAGAGAAAGTCACAAAATCCAAGCTATCAGTAAAAAAATGAATTTATTCACTTATTCGTTTTGGAACATTCTTTTCAGCAAGAAATTTGGAGTAACAATTTACACCAATAATGTAACTACTTAAGAAACATTGAAATTGGCATTGCATATTTAAAGATTATATATGTTTACACAGCTTGGGATTTGGATGCCATGTGTTTGCAAGAAATATTTTTAATCTCATTTTTCTGTTATTCAGGTTGGATGCGAAACAAGAGAGTCGGGAGAAACCTGCGAGCATTTCAAACATTTGTCGGTAAATACATTCCTTGTTCTATTCCTAGTTATATTCCTTGTTCTTTACATTTGTTCAGGGGTATATTACGGCGAATAATGTATAGGATCCCTATTCTTGTGATACAAGCGTTATCTCTGAATTTAAAAAGGGTTGTCATTGGAATCGAAATTACAACGTATTTGGCATGAGTTGCACATTAAACTAACTGCAGTGTTCAATGAGCTTGAAAGGAGGGAAACACATAGTCGTCAAAAAGTTTCAAAAATATTCCAGCGATATTTCCCATCCACTTTGGTATGGCCTCGCCGTGGTGGATGGGCATTCCACTCACATTCACAGTGTAACAACTGTTGAATGACTTGGAAATCTTTTTTCCGTCAAAACAACCGAAACAATCAAGCACATTGAACACTACAGTGGGTTTAATGTGCAACCCATGCCAAATACGTTGTCATTTCTATTCAAAATATTGCTGGCAGCCGAATTCACCTTCTTTGTGCCGATTACAGTGCCATCTATTAATACACTTTGGAACTTTTTGATGCCGAACCCTTTCCCCTTCTTCAAGTATCTTCAGTTCATGTTTGAACTCATTGTGAGGGGTGGTTCTTTTTTTTTAGAGCATTTTGAAAGTGGAACTTTAATTATCACCCTGTGTACTTCCAAAATGAGCATTTTGCTATTTATCAATTATAATCAACTGTAACTGTAACCAGCAATTATAAACTACCTGTACATTTTAATTATAGGAGGCTTTAGTAGGCTACTGTAAGATCAATATTTTAATAATTATATATCTATATTCCAAAAAAATTTATTTTGTTTTTATTGAAACTATTTGTTATTATTACTTAGTACGATATTATTTTTACTTAGTGTTGTGAAGTACATATTCTGGGCACTAACATTTAATATCATAATTCAAATATTAACATTTTATCTTTTTACAAAAATTGGATGTAAAACAGTCAGTGAGTGATGTTATTTCTTGTGTACTATGTTCTTTTTAATTAGATTGTTGCAAGAAATAAATTTTACAAAATGTCTTTTTAAATTTTTACAATTTGTCATTCGTAGCAATGCACCTCGAAATTTTATGAGGATTTGGAAGCGCAAGGAAAGTGTGGGGAGAATTCAACTTTGGGGGTCTGAGCTGGAGACCGAAGAGTTTGTGTGGCCGATTCAGCGCTATTTTTATATTACTGTCTGAAATTATATTCAATTGTATGATTTGCAAAAACTGCACTGATAGTTTTACACGAATAATTTCTGTTACCTTTTGGAAACATTCTGTTAAATAATTTTTAAAATTGTTTGTAATTATCCAATAAAATTATTTTCCTTTGCATATTAAATGATTTAGTGTTCCATATTTGTTATCAGGATTTTAATACACGCATATTGAATTCTAAAATTTCATTTGTATATTTTTGGCTTCATTTTACCACATCTATTATTTATTAATAAAAGAATATAGATGGCCATAATATTTGATGGTTTGGTTTGTCGCTCTACGGTCATCTTATACCCACTTTAGGCTAAACAGACCGGGACCTACAGTTTAAAGTTGATTCCTAACCACTACAAACACCCATGGCACTGCCGCGACTATAATACTTGATGAGTGTTGTAGAATCATAGGAATGAATTAAGTGTAATAAATCTGGAGTTCTTCAAGGACAGCAACTTTTCACCCTTTTAACAAATTAAGATAATATTAACAAAGTTTTTAATTTTTAAATTAGCCCCATGATAATGTGAACTCACTGTAACGAGTGGTTCTTTTTTTTACAGCATTTTGAAAGTAGGACCGTAATTGTAATCACCCTGTACATAATTGGTATATCAAGTCAACCGAAGTTAAACAAACGAAATACCTTTACCCTAAAAATAGTAATTTGAGAAGAAAGCAATATAAATTCGAATATTATTAAAAAATAGAAAATTAGGGTAAGATCACAGTAAGATTCAGTCTTCAAAAATTCCACTATAAAATTACAAAAATATCTTTTGAAAAGAAATCGCAAAATCGAAACAAATGACTGTTAAAAATTAGCGATAAAATATAAATAAATCTAAAATTCTAATACACAAAAAATTATTTGCTTTTATTCCTTTTAAAATTTGCCAAAATAAATCTGTATTATTTTCTGTAGAAAAGAAACGCTAGGAGTCTAAGAGGAAATTGACTTTTTAGCTGATTCAACGTTGTTGGTTTTTTTAATTAATATTTTGAAATCAAATTTGTTTCGTAGAACGAATCCAATGCATTAAATAAAATTTCATTTTAATGTATAAATACTTAAAATTTACCAATAAAAATTTAAATATTTAGAAAAATAATTGTTCGATCAATTTATCACCATAAATTTATTAGAAAAAAATCCATGATTTTCTGAATACAGAGGTCTTACTTATCCTAGGTTTAATAAATACTTTATAGTGGTATAAATGCAGAAAATAAAAAAAGTTGGGAATTTTTATTGAGAAATAAATAAATATTGATGGAGGTATTACTAAAATGTCTTGAATAGTTACAATTGAGCAAACTCTTCTGAATGACAATGTTATTTAATCTAATTTGTTAATCTAATCTTAATCAATCTAATTTGTTAATCTAATTACTCAAACAATCTAATCTGTTAATTTAATTATTTAATCAATCTAATTTGTTAATCTAATCTTAACCAATCTAATTTGTTAATCTAATTACTTAAAAATCTAATTTGTTAATCTAATTACTTAATCAATCTAATTTGTTACTCTAATATTAATCTAATTTGTTACTCTAATCTCAATCTAACTACTTAATCAATCTAATTTTCTAATGTTACTCTGGAATTATTAACAAACCTAGAATATGAATAGTATAATTATGCCAGCAATATATAAAAAACAACCTAAAAATAGAAAAATTTTAGACTTTTTCATAATAAAGAATAAAAAAAAACATTTCTAGACAACGTGATCAGCTGCATCAAATAAATTCTTATTTATCGTCTTATAAAATATAATGTGTTGTTAGGAAAATATGAGGAAGAACTTTAGAAATACGAAAAAGGATTATTTTTAACAAAAAATAGCATTTTCTAATATTTATTGGTGTATTAAGTGGGATAATAACTTTATAAAAGTATTAAATCAGTATTTAAAAGAAGTTTTGAAAATAAATAATGATGGAAATCTCATATTAAATTGATATATATAATATGCCAAATAAAGAATAGTATTAGTACTAGTTTAGGAAGATGAATATAAAATATATAATTCTGTAAGTGTTCATACAGAAATTATTTTTAAATGAAATTGTTGCCGAAATCAGTGAAAAATAATTTATCATAAAAAAGGTAACAAAATCTCAATAAATATTAATTTTTCTCTTCTTGAATAAAAAATTTATCTATATTACTGGCTATGATTCATAAAAGAAGATTTGTTAACAAATAATAAATAAATAAATGCTACAATAAATTAGGAACTTTTATATGCATTAAACAAACAGAAATGAAAACATTTATTAAATCATTTTTTTCTTTTATTGTGAGGTATGAAACTGCTAACATGTTGAGCATACCTAAAAATTAAATTTGGTGATCCAATGCTGAACTAGTTTTTTTAATCTAGTTGATCTATTATTTGGTGATCCATCATTGATCTAGTCCAACAAATTAGAATTGATATCCTCCTTTTAAGCGTATAGGGTGTTTTAAATTACTTGAAATATCTCAAACACAAAGAAAACAAACAACTTAAGAGATACTATTTAATTGCAATAGATGCTTTCAAAAGTATAACAATAATTTTTCTGTAAAACATTTGTAGACTACGATGGAAAGCATTTTGTTTTATTTTTTTCTGGATTTTATTTCATATTGAACAATAAATTATTTCTTAGACTTACAGAAGAGACTACTTAGAAGATAGACTCTTCTTCAACAATTTCTACAGATTCTTTTATGCTTATGTCCTTATATAGCATCTTCATACTGAAAGCACTCACCAAACACACCATTGAATCATTTTCCCAACGTATGCAAGTTTGAACTAAAAGAATAAATGTATATTATAAACAAACCCAAGTGTTATTTATATACAGAGTCATTATAATTAAAGTTTCCAAATGCTGTAAAAAAAAAGAATCAGTCATCACAATGAGTTCAAATTTGAACTGACGACACTTGAAGAAGGAAACATCATGGCAACAAAAAAAGGATCCAAGCCAAGTTCCTACCTTGCCGTGGTAGATGGGCTTTCCACTCACGTCACAACTGTTGAAGGACTTGGAAGTCGTTTTTTTTTTCGCCCAAAAAACCGAAATAATCGATCACATTGAACACTACAGTTGGTTTAATGTGCTGCTCATGCCAAGTACGTTGTCATTTCGATTCAAGATATCACTGGTAGCCGAATTCACTCTCTTTATGCCGTTTACAGCGCCATCTATTAATACACTTTGGAACTTTTCTTTTGAGGCCGTATCATTTCCCTTTTCTTCAAGTATCTTCAGTTCAAATTTGAACTTGTTGTGAAGAGTGATTCTTTTTTACAGCATTTTGAAAGTCGGACTTTAATTATAATCACCCTGTAGATATGTATTATTTTTGTTTTCTCAATTAATGTTTGGGTGTAATGTTAAAAAATGTTAAATTAATGTTAAAAATTAGAAATCTCCTTCGTTATAATCAGATAGTAGAAGCAAGTAAAATTGAATTAAAACTTAATGGGTTTTCCATTAAGGGTTATTCATAATTAATGTTACATGATCTTAGAGCAATAATGCAGAGAGAACATTTAAGAATTTTGTCATCTCAGGCAATTAATGTTGTAAGGCTGAATTTTAATGTAAGTCACATTGACGTATTTGTTAATTTTTGAATTATTATTACTTTAATTCTTAGAAACTTTCCTCGTGGAAGTTCTTTTTATTGATTTACATCTCTGCTCTAAGTTATTTCCAATTTTATTTAACTACACTTTATTACTTGTTGAGTATATTTTAACCATTTTAGTAAAATAACATTCTGAAGTAGTTGATTTCGTAATATTCAGAATGGTAGAAATTTTGAAAGAATATCAAATAATATTTTGATCAGGTTAAATTAAGCTTCACATTTTCAACTAAATTTAACTCTTAATTAAATACTTACTAAGATGTTTTTTTGTAATGCATAAATAGATGTACTTCAAGATAAAAAAAAAAATGTGAATTTTAACATAAACTCATGTCTGCACTTTTGTATATTTGTTTCAAATTTACATACCATCATTTTTCTTCATCCCAGTGGCAGGACGTGGCTAAATGTAAACCAGCTCCACAGTTATCCTGTATATTGCAGGTCACTAAAAACAACAAGAATACCCGCTTTTTGAAATCGAATAAATGGGCCTCAAGGATATTGAGTAATTATTCAATATTAGTGTTGCCAATAAAAAGGGATATATTATCTATTTTAAATTTATAAAATTGCTTGAAACTTTTGCTTTGATCAATAATCTGTTAGTTGCAACTTGCCATAGATTCTTCAACTGGAAGGAAGTCATCATTTTATAAATATCGGGGTTATAAATCAAGTGAATCATTTTATGCCATTTCATATCTCACCACACATTAGTGACTCGGTGTCATGTGAGCTTGATTGGCTTAATTTGACGTTCTACGGTCTTCTTGTGCACACAAGGGCTAAATAAACTGGTACCTATAGTTCAAAGGGGATGTCGAACTACTACTAGCAATCGTGCCACCGCCAGGACTAGAACCTGTGGTAACAATAGCTATTTCAAGAGCCATTAGCTGCAAGTCACGCTGCGCTTGTATTATTTGCAGCTCTAGTAGATAGTAATTAAATAATCGAAAACCTCCAAAACTGGAAAAACATTCTTATTTCAATGGAACGATCTCTTGCCCTTTTTAGTGATGTGTTTCAACCATCAACACACAATAGTGTAATAATCAACACACAATAGTGTTGCCAACTTTAAGGATTTTCCGACAATGCACATCATTGTTTCTTAAAAAAAATTTTGAGTATACTGTAAATAAAATAACCAATTCTATGAAATATTCTTATTATAACTCTTATTCTGATAATTCTTATTATTGCTATTGATTTCATTTGAACTCTAGCGAAGCAAATCTTTTGTTGTCGATTGCAAAAATATCAGAAGTAGTTTGGTTTTATTGCAATACACAGCTATTTTAACAACAATTTACGAATAATATTGTTACAAAATGAGTGCTGTGAAACGTAAACTGAAAACTTTGACTCTCGCTGAGAAGTTTGAAATGCTTGAAGCTGTGAAGAGTTGTCAAAAGAAGAAAGACGTTGCTAAACAATTTGGCCTACCAATGACTACTCTGCCAACAATGATAAAAATCGAATAGGACATCATGAAAAACTGAAAACTGTCAAAGTTTGTCCTGCAAAAGACAACGAATTGCAGAATTTCCCGGCTTGGAGGAGTGCTTACAGCACAGTGTCGCAACTGTCAGTGTCGCCAGTTAAGCAGTGTCGGAACCAAAACATCAGTGGACTAATGTTACAAGAAAAAGCCGAATTGTATTCTAAATCACTGGGACTGGCTAATTTCAGGGCCAGTAATGGATGGCCAAAAAGTTCGAAAGAAGACATGAACTTGTTTTCAAGAAAGTTTTTATAGAAAGTGCAAGTGTCAACATTGAAACCTGTGACAAATATAAAAGCGAATTGCAAGGTTTGTTGCATGGTTATGAACCTGACAATATCTTCAATGCAGACGGGCCTGTTTTTAAATGTCATCCTGATAAGACTCTAACTTTTAAAAATGATCGATGCCATGGTGGGAAGCATAGCAAAGAACGTTTGACTATTTTGCTCGCAGCAAACATGTCGGGCACAGAAAAGCTCTCACCATAGTCATCGGATAAGCTAAGAAACCTCGTTCTTTTCAGAAGTAAATCGCTATCTTTGAAATATGAAGCAAATATAAAAGCATGGATGACTTCTGGAATTTTCAAAAACTGGCTCATAAATATTGACAAGAGAATGTCTAAAGAAAAAGAAAAATTCTATTATTCATTGATAATTGTACAGCACATAATGATATTCCACAAATAAAAGCAGTTAAAACCAATATCTGCCTGCCAATACTACATCAAAATTACAGCCTATGGTTCAAGACATCATAAAATTAAAGTGATTATACCGGAAAGAAGTAGTCAGAAAAAGTTGGATAATGTGGAAGAAGAAAATAATTTTATTATAGATGCATTGCAAACCATGAGAATGATTGACAAAGCTTGGCGAAATGTAACTGCGACTACTATAAACTGTTATATACACTGTGGTTTTTCATCGTCATCCACAGAAGAAGCTGAAATAGAAGTTATTTCTATCCAGCCTCTTGCAGAATGGGATACAGTGGTATCTGAAACAGGAATATGTTTTGAGGACTTCGTTGCGTGCGTTGACGGAGTTATCACTGCTGGCAAATTATCTGACGACGAAATTATTGCTCAGAAAACTAAAACTAATGATTTAGATGACATAGAAGACTCCAATAATATAGCATGCGCTCCATGGGTTTCCATCAAAGAGGCAAGATCAGCAATAGATGTTTTACGGAATTTCATAGAGCAAACTAGCAACTCGGACGAAAAAAAAAAAATTTCTGCTCTTTATAGCTTAGATAATGCAATAGATAGAGAACGATCGAATTGTCTAAAAGCTAAAAAAATAACTGACTTTTTTTTATTACAAAATATTTTTATTTTTAAGGTTGTTTCGGAATTATTTTGATTTTTTTATTGTAGTACATAATATAACTTTTAAGTTGCAAACAGACATGTTTATTACCTCTGTAACTTGAATTTTTATTCATTTTACTTCTCTAATTCAAAATAAGTTAGATAGAATCTAAACCTCTACAAGTCGAATATTTCTAACAAAATTCGCATAAGTCAAAATCCTCCATAAGTCGAAAACTCTATAACTCTAATTATTTGGCATCTCTCCTTGAAATTCGACTTACAGATGTATATGAATTTCTATAAAATATCTTAAAGGAATAAAGATTTAATCCACATCAGATTCACTTACCGATATATTTATCAAATCTATAATCAGACAACTGATCTAATACTTTTTGGATCAGAATTTTTGCCTTATAGTGATGTTTTATCATGATCATATTTCTTCCCCCATAAAACTTCTCGAATAGCCTGGAAAATTAAAACAAAATGTTGAGAAAAAATAAATTTTCCGTGGTGTGTTTTATATTTGACAAAAGTAAAAAAAGTAAATCTAATATGCCTTAAATTGCCAGAAGTGTTTTTTTTTTTTTTTTTTAGCTATTCTTTGAAGAAAAAATTTAGAAAATGAAAAATAATGAAAACTTTTTATTAATTTCTTTTTGTAAATATTTTCATTGTGTACCGATAAAACATATTTTACTTAAAATTTGGTTTTTATTATGAAAAAGAATTTTTTGAATCAATTAATTCAATGCTTTAATTTAAGGATTTAAATTCAAATATTTATTTTCTTATGTGGTGTTCGTTTAGTAATAAAAAACTTTTTATAAATTCAGAAATAGATATTATTACTGTTGTGAGAACTATTGAAAAAACGAAAAATAAAATCGTTTTTAACTGATTTTTTATTACATTGAATGTTTATTACGTAGTTAAGCATTTTTTTTTTTTTTATATTTTACAATGTACATTAAATTTTATCGCAACATTATTTTAATTCATTGATAGTGAAATGCAAAAGTGATTAAATTTTCAAGGGTAAAGAAATTTAAAGTAATTCAAAGTAATCTAAATATAAAAAATCGTATTTTTTTCAGTTCTGCTTAAAATTGTTTTTCTTATAACATGTAATATTTTCCTAGATGGACAGATTTTTTGTCCTAAATCTGAAGCTTAGAATTCTCAAAGCAGTTGTATTATTATTTAAATGTTCCTTGGGAAAATTAGTTTTAAACCCTACAATAAATATATCGCAATATTAGGTAATGTTATCCAAGAAGTTCTTTACATGTAAAATAACAAAGATATACACTGACTAAATTTTAAATAAAAATAAATGAAAAGGCTTTTTATGATGTTTACAACAGTTCATATGAAACATTGCTCACATACAACAAATTTGAATCTTAGACTTTTTCAAACCTTGGATGGATTTTGAACTTTTATAATCTGAAAACCTTGGAAATACTGTTTGCTGTCGCTGTATTTTTAAACATTGTTTATTCCATATTGCGATACTGATAAATAGAAACTTTAAATTATTGTAACCGTCGAACACTAATTCTACATTGCTTTACAGAGGCTGATTATGAGCCTAGACTGGCCTAGTTATCCATCACTGCGATGCTCGATGGATGTTTTAATTCGATTATTTTTATTCATCAGGGTAACAAATCGGAGACTAAACAATGTTTAAGTAATACAACAGTAAGAAACAATGTTTACAAAGACTTTCATTAGAAAAACCCCAAAAATACCCAATGCGTGAAAAAAGTCCATGTGTGATTGATGGACGTTGTAATTCAATTATTTTATTAGGTAAGGGTAGCAAACCAGGAATTGAGCAATGCTTAAACTATACAACAGTAGGAAATAATGTTTAAACAGACTTCCATTAGAAAACCCAAAAAAATATCCAATGTGTAAAAAAAAGGGAAAGAAAGTTCATGTGTGTTGCGTACATTGAATGTTAAAAATCTGATAAAAAATAATTTGAACCTTCTTTATGAATGAAAAAACTGTTCATATAAATCTCTGTTAGTTTTCTGATTAATTTTTCTAAAGTTTAAAAGAGGTTATCTCTAGACCTATTTTTAATTTTAAAAACATACAAATTTGTTCTTGATTGTATTTATTTGTAACTTTATATTGTTTGTTGACATACATATCATCTATATAAAATTTTATTATTAATACGTACATTTTTATGAATCCTTCATACAAGTTTTGTTCAGAACCCTTTAGATCCTAAAAAATTAAATGAAATCGTGAGTCAATACTTCATGTAAATAATTTATCAGGAAATGTAATATTTCATGGTTGTTAATAAATGAGAGCAATGATTATAATAATAAAATTTATAGCAATTAACAAAATAACAAAAATTAGTAAAAATTATTATTCTAAAATAAGATTAATGATTATGGTAACAGAAATTAACGAAAGATTAACAAAATAACAAAAAAAAAATGGTAAAAAATTATAATTTTAAAATAAAGGTAAGGATTATATTAATAAAATTTATAACATAAATTAATAAAAATAACAAAAATTAGTAAAAAAACTATTAATTTAAAATAAGAGTAATGATTACAATAATTAAATTTGTAACAGAAATTAACAAAATAACAAAAAATATTTAAAAAAACTATTATGTTAAAATAAGAGTAATGATTACAATAATAAAATTTATAATAGAAATTAATATGATAACAAATATTATAAAAAATTATAATTTTAAAATAAGAGTAATGTTTAGAATAATAAAAATGAACAAATAAAAATTAGTAAAAAACTATTACTTTAAAATAAGAGTAATAATTATAATAACAAAAACAAAATTAAAAAGGATGTATACTTTAAATATTGTTTTTTAGTGTTGGCTATTCATTTCAAACTTGTCGCTATAATTCCGAAAAAATGGTCATTTTTACAACATAAACTTAGAAATTCAGTTTTATAAGTTGCATGTTTTATAATTTATCTATTATAATATATAATTATATTACATTGTTAGCATTTTTATAAGTCTTTTTTTATTTTATAAGTTGATATGGTTATTAACTTATTCTTGCAATAAATTCAAGGGAAATAAAAAGACTCTTTTAAGTAGAACTAAAACAATTTCAATATATTTTGGTTGAAAATTAGTGTTATGTATAGTCCTCCATTTCAGATCAAATTTTTCCCAAGGTGATTTAAATATCAGAAATATTTAGGATTATGCAACGCCCTCCTTTTTTGTCATTATGGCACCCATGAGATTTACGCTTAAAAATCTGAGGAATTCAATTCAAAATGTCGGGAGCAATTTTTTGTGGAGAACAGTATTATAATCCACAAAAAACGACAGATATTGCTGAAATCTTTTTTATTTAAGTATTGTTGTTTCTTACTAACATTTATCTTTCTATATGCCGACATTTATCCAAACAAAAACAAAGATAATACCTTAAATATAATCTTCAATAAAATATTATTTGAATTAAATGGTTTTTTTTTTTCTTTTTATAGGGGTGGAATGGCAGATTTCTTAATATGTACTGCTGAAAACCTAAATATGTACTGCTAAAAGCTTCGCTGTATCCCCAAGCCATGCGGATATACACTATTAAAAGTAAAAAAATAATAATTTAATTAATTTAATTAAAAGGCATTCTTAAAATATACGTTATTTTGAAAAGAAACGAAACAACAAAAAAACTAAATTACTCACTTAGCAAACTGTTCTATTTTTGTCACAAAAACTAAAATTGACACAAAATTAATAATTATAACTAATGTATTGACATATTTTTATAATAATTACTTTACATTGAAATATATATTTGCATGGGATTGCTATGAATTGTTATCAAAGTAGACTCAATAATTTTTCTAATTGCTTAAATTTAAAATATTAAAAGGTTTTCAATAATAATATTCATTATTATTTTTTTAAAATCAATTTTACGTACTAATAGTATAAAAACTGCAGAAAAAATATTAAAAAATACATTATAAGAGTAGTTTAACATTTTTAATTTGAACAGTAATTCATTATTTTAAAAGAAAAATAACTTATCAAAATTTAGGGGCAAATTTAATAAAATCACTTTATTAATTGAAATGAAAAAAATCACATCCTTACAGTATACTGTTTTGTCACAAGGTAGAGATTTAATTCTCACGAATAAAACTAGCAAACAATATTAATATTCTGTCAATACTTACAAACAATCTTCGAGAAAAGGCCAAAAATACCATTTTTTCACATTTGTTAAACTTTTATGATGTATTTCAACATATAATAATATAATATTTGCTTATGTCTAATTTTTTGGTAAAAAGAATATATAACTATAAATTCGAATCTATGAAATATTTAAAAACAAATTATTAATAAAAAGATATTCTTTTCCATGTAAATATTTTATGAATAATATTTTTGATAAAAAATTTTAATATTTAAAAATGTAATAATAATATTACCATGAAGCTAATATTTACAACATAAAATAACCATAAAGTGGCAAATACATTTGTTATTAAAACTACAAAAATACAATTTATTGAAAAGTTAAAAAAAAAATATATTTCCATATAGTTAGATAAAACAATATTTTTTTTTCTTTTGAAACTAATGCATAAAAACTCAGTACAATCACATCATAACAATAAATATAAAATATATTAATGACATGCCTCTTGAAAATTTAAAAACTATGCAAAATTACCATAAAGTTCCAATCCACTATAAATCAAAAAGAAAATATAAATATTATACTTCGGAATAGTACTTTATTCTTAAAATGTTGACAAAATTCTGCAATTATTTCCTTTTTTTTTTCACTTTTAAAAATATAGCACGTGATGATTTAAAATAGTTAAATATTTAACTTAAAAATAATTTTTAAAGCGATGTATCATTAAAGCATAACTTTGTTTAATTAAAATTTTAAAATCTACAAAGAATGCTAATCAGCCATTTTATTACCTCTCAATTTTTTTATTTAATAAAAGTTAGTTAAAATGTAATTAATATCCTAAAAAAATAATATATTTTTATTTTTAATAAATTATAATCGTGATTAATTATACGTTCATTTTTTAGCCGAATACTTTCCTCCTAACAATTTTTATACAGAATCGACTACTTTTATATATCTTGCTTGAAGAGATTAGATATAAATTTATTAAATATAAAAATTAAAAATGGCAACGATTTTTAATGCTTAGTTTAAAAATGAGCCATTTATTCTTTTTAAGCATTATGAATATTATAATAAAATAACTATAAAATCAATATTAGTATAATAATATAATTATAAAATCAAAATTTATTTTAATTCTGGTTTACATAGAAAATTAAAAATGAATTAGAAAATTATAAATGAAATTATTCAAAGAGAATTTTCTTTAAGCAGAAACATTAACTAAATTTGTCTTATTCATAGTTTAAAGAGATATTTTTCTATACTTCTGTTTTTGTTAAATTTTTTTTTTTTTTTTTCTAAAAATACATTTTTCTACTTTCAGATTAAGATTCCTTAATTTATTTTTTTTTTTTCTTCTATATTATTCTTAGAACTTTTACAGGAAAAAATATCTACATTATTTACGGTATCTATTTTTTTCTAAACATTTCAGAAAAACATTTTACGGTATCACTAAATAAAAAAATATAACTATCCACTTGTGTACCTGCAAATTTACAGAAAACAGCTCGGCAAACTTTTGCCAAATTGTGGTATTATGCAGCTTAACATTTCAACACTCATCTTAAACATAGTTAAAAGTATAGTTAACATAATTTATGAACTATTTTTTAACAATGATTAAAACAAATTTAAAAAAAAGTAGTTCATAAAATAGCTGTAAATTATCCTTGTTGAAATATACATTGTTAGTGAAGTCTTAAGTCTAGTCATTCTTAAGTTATTAGAGCGATTCTGCATACCGTATTTTGGACGTCCGTTAGCTTTTTTCTCCCTAGCGCGCATGCTCATAGAAATTGCGCATGCGTATCTGTAATAATGTTTCCTATGAGCATGCGCGGTAGGGAGAAAAAGCTAACGGACGTCCAAAATACGGTATGCAAAAACTCTCTATTATCTTTTTTCCTAATGCAGCTGGGAAATATTTAGACAGTAGTCTTTGATACTTTAAGGCAAGGGTTGCACCGACGTTACTCACTTAGCACTACTCAGGAGGTTCGTGTGGTTTGGAAATGAGCTACGGACGCGGAGAAACAATACCAATTCTACGATCTTATTAGACCGGTACCTAGGGTTTAAAGTTGATTCCGAACCGCTACAAACATCCATGGCACCGCCGGAACTTGAACTCGAATTCGAAACCTGTTGTTCCGAGTGCCAGAGTTCTAGCCACTCGGCCATCAGGCCCTCTTAAGTTATTATTTAATCATAAATTCCATTAAAGAATCAATGGGATTGCTCACGCTTGGTAAAGGTAATCAAATTTTATATTCACTTTCTTACTCTTTTTAAGCAAACAGTAATTGAATAATATTGTCCCTAAAATGTTAGTTCACTTTTCCCGGGAAATATTTAACACCTTTTAATTATTTCATTGTGAATTAATCTACTAGGATTTGACTGTTAATAATAGAGAGTTTTTGCATACCGTACTTTAAAAATGCAGTATTTTTACTCCCTAGCGCACGTGCTCATAGGAAACATTATTACAGATACGCATGTGCAATTTCCTATGAGCATGCGAGCTAGGGAGAAAAAAATACCGCATTTTTAAAGTACGGTATGCAAAAACTCTCTAATACCCCCTGATTTTGTGATTAAACCCGGATGATGAAGAGGACCTGTCATGAATTTGCCCTCAACCTCGACAGATCATTAAGGGTAAGCCATTTTCGTCTGTTTTTACACCAAATACCATAATTTTTTCAATTGCACAAATTTTTTTTTTTTTAGTATAAAATAGATAAATGTTAGAGGTTCCGAAAAATAATGTCGTTTTTTCGGTTTTTTTTTTTTTTTTTTCAATTAAGTTAAAACTAATAAATTTTTAACAAGCTTTTATTTTTCATCAATGATTTAATCCATTTTTGCCATCTAGTGTGCAAATTTTCAATGCCGGATCAATAAAAATCAATTGCGTTTTGAACAAAATATCTGGAGAGGGCATTTTGGGTATTATCCAAATTTTCAAATTTTTTAGCCCATAGAAAGTGTTGTAGTGACAGGAATAAATGGAAATTCGATAGTGCAATGTCGAGCAAATATGAAAGGTGAGACAATACCTCCCAATCAATTCACAGATTTTTACAGATTTTGCATGGATTCACCTTGCGCAGTGTAGTCTTGCAATAGCGTATTGCAGATTGATGCATCTTCTATTGACAATCGTTGGACACTTTTCAATTAAAGATTGATTCACTTAAAAAGAGAACCACGCCTTCCTCATCTAGTACCACATTAACATAGGGACATTTAAGATAAACACTGAATTCTCATAGATGACCCATTTTTCATTTTTCAGTGATGTAGTGATAAAAAAACGCTTCTGTATTGTGCCTTTGAATCAATAAGTTAGATGTAATGGATTGGTTAACTGTCCGAAGAAAACATTCTTCGGACAGATTCTGCATGCATTACCAGTCTATTGCAATTGCTCTTGGATGATCGACCAAGACTGGTTAAGAATGTTTGGCAGTTCACAGATTGCCTGACACTAATTTGATTCCACTTACTTGCTTAACACATCATTGTCTACAGTTGTTCGTCGATGACAGTCGAAAAGATAAAAATTACCGAATGTGAACTAAGAATGCCACATTTACGAACGTCTAATGCACTGGGATAAACATCTCAATTGTTTTTTGGTAGCAACTGTTACTTTACTACCCTATGAAACTCAAAAGGCATAATGCCGGCTATGCAGAAAAAAATTTAATTTAATTGCTTAAAAGTTTATTTCTAAAAATTAAATTTTAATGTTTTTTACTGACGATTTCTTCTGTACGTCGCAAGGAGCGCTGTTGCAGTGCGTAAGAGGAAACATGGTTGCGTAGATGGAACCACGGTCACAATATATATATATATGTGTGTGTGTGTGTGTAAAAGAAATTCTGTATAAAAATACCAAAAATGTGGTAAAATTAATCATGTTTCATAGAAAAGAAACTTTGTTAAGACATCGATTTAAAAGCTATATTTTATAACATTATTTTTATATTAATGCTTAGTGGCCCAGACATATTCTTTACTATTGTCATGATTGATTAGAATTACAAGAAATTAAATTAGGAAAATTAAATAATATAATTTAATTATCCTTAACTCATATAAAGCAATACTTCTTGTTCAGTAGTACAAAATATGATGCTATTTATCATAGAAAAATCGGTATTTTTGTCCTAATATATAAAACTTATTCTTTCCCTGTTTTTATATATCATATAAAATAGATAGACTTTTTTTTTCTCATGTCTGTAATTGCAATATTAAATGAGACTGCTCCTGAACACTCCTATTGGGACACTTTCTTGGTTTGGCATATTGCACTCAGACACGTAATTACGAATTGCATTCAGAATATTATAAACAGTAGATTTATTATTTATTTCTGCCATCTTTGAAATCAACAAGTGTAACGATGTATCCTTACTCAATAAAAGTGGATCATTATTGAACAACCAAATTAATACAAATCGAAGATAGTTAAGCCTAAAATTGTTTTGATTTCAAATGATTTTGGTTCTTAAAACGCACTTGAATATCATTTGCCCCCTGCGTAGTGCAACGGCGGTTCAGCCCTTACTTATGGCATAAAGATTAACTGTCTAAGTATCTACCAGCTGCATTAGAATAACATAATGGTGAAAATTCTCACAATTACATCACAATTTATTCTTTATTACACCTTTTAAATGCCGAAATTATATTTGCTTAAAGGGAAAAGGGTTTAGTTCGTTAAGGATTTATGTATTGAATGTTGTAGTAGGTATTTGAAATTGCTAGAGCATGATCTCCAGTTCTTTAGATTTAGTATAAAGCTGTAGTTAGTAGTTTTAAAAAATTAGTTATGTTATGCAGATTACTTGTCCAAAATGTGTTTGATGAAATAAAAATAAAAAGAGTTCAAGGATGTTGTCAGGAAAACATCGTAAACTCCTGAGAGAAAGGTAAAAACCCCATCTAAGAACTTAAAACTGAATCCTTCATGGTTTTTTAACAATATCGTTTAATTTTCTGGATAGATATATTATCATAGTAATCAAGCATTTTTCAGATATACTTGAGAAATTTTGATCGGAGGAATTAATTTCTGACTAACTCAGGTACTAGTTTGCCATAGCAATTTATATATTTGTGTCCTTCAAAAGAGTTTTGAGAATTTTTAAGATTGATTTAGCTGCATAAGCCCAGTAAACTTAAATAAATTATTCCAAACTCATAAATAACATTAGCCATAAATAACATAACCTTTTATTATTTTGAGAACACTAACAATCTCTTCATTTTGCAACCCCAACTACACATTATGTCATAATATTTTGTGCTCACTAGGACACCCACAGGATTCCAAAGTTGTTTTTTTTAAAAAATTACCTATTTTTCCTCATCCATCATATTTTTTTGTCTATTCTTCATGAATAGAAGCAGCAGACATGTTTCGCTGTCGCCTCCCACTGAAAGATATCGGCTCGCTTACACTGAACTAGCAACTTGCTTGAACAGCTTAAATCTCTGTGACACCTTTGATGGATGGGGATTTTTTTTTTTAATATTTTAAATAAAAAGCTTCTATTATTTAATGTTATTTTTGCCATAAACTTCCAAAACATTTACAGTAAATAAGGCCACAAAATAAGCAGACTTTTTAAAGCCTATTTTTTTTTTTGATTTTTGTTGAATATAAGGAGAATCTGTGTTTTTGTATGCGAAGAATGAATTGATGGATCACCATTTGTGTGACGTTTAACTTCTATCTGAAGTTGATAGGTAAATATTTTACTAAGAGACCAATAGAATTCTAAAAAATGTATAACAGGATTTTAAAAGAATAGAGTTTTCAGTACAATGAAGACTTCTTTATTCATTTATGTTTTTGTTTTGCGCAACCTGTCCACAAATTCCATCTAAGAACTTAAAACTGAAACCTACATGGTTTGTTAACAATATTATTTAATTCTCTGGATAGTAATATTATCATAGGAATAAAGTGTACTAAAGCATTTTTAGAGACAAACTTGAGAAATTTTGATCGGAGAAATTAATTTCTGACTAACGCATGTACTAGTTGGCCTCGACAATTTACCTTTTAGTGTCATTCAATATAGTTTCCAGAATTTTTAAGTTTGATTTAGTTGCATAAGCCCAATAAAATTCAATAAATTATTCCAAACTCATAAATAACATAATGAGTATAACACCAACTATACATTACATCATAATATTTTGTGCACACTAAGCACCCAACGGATTCCAATGTTTTTTTTTATCAAAAATTACCTTTTTCCTCATCCATCATATTTTTGTCTATTCTTCATGAATAGAAGCAGTAGACATATTTACTGACGTCTCCCACTGAAAGATATCGGCTCGCTTTCACTGAACTTGCTTGAACAGCTTAAATCTCTGTGAGACGTTTGATGGATGGGGATTTTTTAAATATTTTAAATAAAAAGCTTCCATTATTTAATGTTATTTTTGCCATAAACTTTCTAAACATTTACAGTAAACAAGGTAAAAAAAATTAAGCAGACTTTTTAAAGCATATTTATTTATTTTTGTTGAATAAATGTAGGAGAATTTGTGTTTTTGTATGCGAAGATTGAATTGATGGATCACCATTTGTGTGACGTTCAACTTCTATTTGAAGTTGATAGGTAAATACTTTACTAAGAGTCCATTAGAATTCTAAAAATATATAATAGGATTTTAAAAGGACATAATTTTTATTATAACGAGGACTTCTTTATTCCCTTATGTTTCTATCTGGTTCAAAGTGTCCGTTGACAGCATAGATAAGTGGATCATAAACTTTTTTTGCGTTCACAATCCACTTTCAAATTTAAAGGTTTCCAAAAATTTCATCATCAATGTTTAAAACATATGAAAACAAAAATGTATTAAATTGATATTTTATTTTATAAACTGAATACAACATCTATTTATTTTTAAAAAATTGGGTATTTTTCCATGTATTGCACTTTCTAATCGAAACATAAATAATCACTACTAAAAATTGAGTAAACTTTTATTGTGTCCCTTCAATCACTGTTGATGTTGTTCTAATGCAGCTGGCTATACAGATACTGTTAATCTTTATTCCATAAGCAAGAGCTGCACTGCTACTGCCGTGGGTAACACTGCCCTCAAAATTGTTTAAGATTGTATTAGACCGGGATTTACGGTTTAAGAGAAATAGTTAAACTTTACACCATAAGCGAGGGCTGCACGACTGTTACTTACTTAGAACTAGCCAGGGGGTACGTGTAGCTTGAAGATAGGTTACTGAAGCGAGCAGTGTTAGGGGTAGCCACTCGGCCATCAATCCCACTCTACAAATAAAATTGAATTTTGATTGAAAATCAGTTGAAATGTACAAGAAGAGAGAAAAAATCTAAATTTTGCAGTGTTATTTAATATATAATTTGCAGTAATATAATTATATATATATAGTGTTATTTAATATTTAATATTTGTTATTAATATATTGTTATTTATATTTATTAATATATTATTATTAATTCTCTAGTAGAGAGAAAAATTCGTAATTTAAGGAGTCTATAATGAACATAATAAGTATTTTTTTCTAGAAGATTTTGTTTTACATTTTCAAATATAAAATAAAAGTTGAAATATTTTAAGACAATAGTATTTATTTAAAACTTTTTTTAAACAAGAATCAATATCAGAATTAAAAATAAAATGTTGAAATAGAGATTTTAAATTTCTTCTTCGACTTTTTGAAATAAAACGAAATTATTAGTAATGTAGTGTTATTAAAGAGAATAAAAGTTAAATAAAAAAATAACATTAATAGAGCATGAAATAAATATTTAATCATTCATATCGACTTCTTAAAAGGTTTGCCTTTTAGCAAACCATTGCTTTTTAAACTATAAATAATACGATAGATTTTAATAATTAATAAACAAAGATTAACAAAAGCTTTTAAAAATGCTTCAAGTGCATGATTTCCTTTTATTTTTATTCGAAAAATGTCAAAAATTTAAAAGCATCCCCTGTCTTCTCAAAATATGAGAAGTATTAAGCTAGCCATGCATTTATTCATTCTTATATATCCATTATTATATACACCTTACTATTTTTATCAACACAAAGACAATTTATTATGGTAATCCAATTTTGAAATTAGTTCTCTTTCGTGTTAAAAGAAAGCGGTAAAGTCTCAGATATTTGTAATAGTTTATAATCTGTATTGCAGGTTTATTTTGTATTGCATGAGTTCCCATAATACGTTAATTGTTAAGGAATCATGGGATATTGCAATATAATAATCGTTTGTAGCTAATTCATGAATGAATATTATATCAGTACACTAAATGCATTTACCAACTGTTTTTGAAATGAAATTCCATATATGCACGTTCACCACAACGCCTTTGACACCCTTTCATCAACACTCTTTGATGATTAATATCTCTGTTGTGCGTAGTAGAATTGGCAATGTGGTGATCCAGGGTGTCCGGTGCATTATCACCTAGAGTTGGACTGTAATGAGTTTTGAATGGGAAGATAATCATCGGCCATTCCTCATTCGCTTCACTCAGAATGTTAATAACGCAGTCTGTAATGAGTTGTTTGCATACGAGTGTCATGTCGAACGTGGCTTACGCGTCGATTTCTGGTAATGTGAAACCTTCATTGCGTCTCTGAAGGGTGAAATGAATTGTTAGGGCACATACGATGAAGGCAAATTCTTAAGGCCCTATTATTCAAGGAATTTATAGGTAAATAGGAAACAATTGAATATTTCAGCAAACCGTCTAGCTGACCAATATGTGTCAGAAAGCTTATTGGCTAAAACTAATTATATATTATTTGTTAGATATTTTATGTTAGATTATTGTTAGATTTATTTTCTTTTAATTTAATTGCCTTATAAGATGTTTTATCAATAAAAGCTCTGTACTTATTAAAGATACTGTAAATACTATGTTTATTAGCAAACTAATAAATATTTCTGTATATTTTACACTATTTTAATTTCACAAACTTTAGATTAAAATTTTGAAGCTCTACTTTATTTCAAATTCTATTAAACCATTCTTTAAATTAGTTTAATCAAACTAAATGCAATATTTTAACACTGAATTTAATAATAATATTATTAGACGTAAAGTTATATTTTTATGAAATATGTTGTTTCAAAATAGTTTGAGTCTTATCACTAAGTTGTAATTACAAATAATAAATTATAAATTATAAATTTAATAATATATAATTATATTAATTATAAATTATGATCTGATTATTAGTCTATTTCTCTAAAACGACCTAATTCCTTTTGAACACAACATGTAATCTACAAATATTTTATAAATCTATTGAAAGCGAGTGTTATATTTATTTCTTCTTGATGATGAATCTATAAAATATAATAAATATATTTACAATATTTTCATTTTATAAAACTAATATATAACACTTGTGAATCACAGTACGTAAAGTAAAAAAAACAACATAACGTTAAAAGGAAACAAATAGTTATTAAAAAGCATAATATCCGTAAATGATGATGCTTTTAAATTTAATATTGTTTTAACTCTATCAGAATCGAAAATCTAATTTGAAAACAAACAATTCAAACGTGTAAGTAGAATTATTCAAAATTGTTAAATCATACAATAAATTGCGTTATAAAAATGCCTTTACTTATGTCTATGGGCAACGTAAAATCTAAACAAATCTAGTAACCCTGAAAAACGAAATAAAAATAATACTCGTGTGCTTCTAAATAAAACTTTCACCTTACAGGAAATCATGAAAATTATTTATGTGTTTCATCTCCATGTGAAGAATATATTATTTAAATGTAAAGTGATAAATGATTTAGTATTTGACCAATATCTTAAATTTTAACTTTGAACGCTTAAATTAACTACTGTTCAATTCGGACACAATTGCTTCAGCGGTATTTATTTTGTATTTATGAAATCAATAATAAAAATCAAACATATGACACATTTTTAAAGATCCAGCAAGATATATTATAATTTTAAAAAACAAAATAAGTAACAATATTGGAAATAAATTTTGTTTTCTAAATTGAGAATCTACTTTAAAGCTCTCAACTACATCATAAGCAAATTTTTAATTCAATAATATTAATGGCAAAAAAATCTTCCCAACTAAATAATAAAAAATAAATTGTTTTCAAATGAAATCATATCCCATATTGCATACCTTTTCAGCTTTTCAAAAATCTTAGAAAATAGGGGAGGAAATTTATAAGACATAAAAGTGCAGAAATTTTGAGAACATAACATTTCAATAAATATGTTCGAAAAATGCCGTCGATGTAAATGTGTATTTCCATTTTCCAGTTTATTCACTAATCTTATATTCTTGACAGAAGATACGCAAAAAAAAGCATCTTTCAATAATAAACTTGGGAGTGAAAAAGAACAATCATTTCTTTCAATGCGTCCCTCGTCAATTAAATTCGCGTCGTTAAGAACTGAAGGAATTCTCGCTGCGGTTGACTCTTGCGGAGACATTTTAAATGCAGCAGGAGAACAATGGGACGCACATTTTTTTGCGACGAAAAAAATGGTTCTTGGAGCCTTTTCCATCTTTGCAGCTTTACTGAATCATTCTTGTTTATTCCCCAGGATAATGTTCATTTCGATTTTTTTTTTTTTTTTTTTTTTTGTTCTCTCAGTTTTTATTCCTTGTTTTTCTCTCCCAGCGTTGTCTGTTCTGTTTGTTGGGATTGAAAAACTGATGTGACGGTTTGGTACCTTAAAAACTATTCTTTTAACAGACTAAAAAAAAGAACCCTTGGAACTTTTCGAAAGGAAATTGGAAGTGTCGCTCCATTGTTTTTTTTTTTTGCTGTTGTTCATCGGATCTGAGAAATTTAGTTTCACCTCTTCGAATGTTCTAAGACATGCAAAAGAACATTTTCGAATATCTTCAAGGTGTGAAGAAAACTTATTTTCTCTACGGAGTTTAGAAAAAAGGAACACAAGTTAATGTCGTGATTCTGTACACATTGTGAAGAATTGTAGCTGCCTCTGAATTCATTTTGGTTTTTTTTAAGAATTTTTAAATTAAAATTATTTTTGATTGGTAATGACTAACTAAATAAGTATTGATATTTCTTTAACTAAAAATAATTTTTAATTTTAAAAAAACTATATTGAAAGCTTTTAGTGGAAAATAATGGCATACTAAAAATTATTAACACAAAAATAAAAAAAAGTACTTCTCTTTTATGTCATGTTTGTCATTTCTAAATTCGAGAATATCGTTTTTTTATAAATCGTCAATAAAACTGTGTTTGTTTCCAATGGCAAAGAAAATGACAAATTAAAAAACGTGATCAAAACAGTGTAAAACGCACACAAGAAATAAGAAAACAATAATAAATTAAAAGTAACTGTCTCATTTGTAAAGTACTAGCGATCTAATACCGTTTTACTACAGGAGTCCTCATGCAAAGCCGGTCATCCTGGTATATATTGCCTGTCCATGATCTCGTCTTTCCCACAGAGCGGGCAACTTGGGCTATCAAAAATAGCAATGCAGTGCAGATGGCACGCCAAACAGTCATGGCCCACCAAAATTCCCAACATATTAGTTGCAGTAAAACAATAAATCAAAGGAAAATTACTCTGATTTGAAAGTTTGATGTATGATGATGTATATGCATATATGTATAAGCAAAAAAAAATTCTGAATATCTGTTTGTATTTCCCATATTAGTTTAAGATCTATCATTCCCTCACCCTTGTTATTCAAAATCCGATTAAAGCAATACTCACAAAATGAAAAATTCTACAGTGGTTTTATTTAATTTATCGAATATTACATTTTATGACAAACATCCTGAAAGAAACGAGTTATCTGCTGATGTAATCGTATTTCCTCCTACATCCTGGCAAGAGCGCCCCCTGTGGTGTTCAGGAGAAATGATCAGTAGACCTCAAGATTCTCAATCGAGAGGAAGAATGCGTAACTTGCGCTCCCTCCTGAGAAACGTTTAGTTTATAATTTCCTCTCACCCAAAAGGAAATATATTTAATTCAACCCTGCGTATTAGTTGGCTTACAGACTATCACCTGGAGAGGAAGTATAATTCGCGTACCTTGCGTGTATCCGAGTTTTGAGTTTTGGTTCGATGTGCTTCCTTCCACGAATCTGAAATTATCTGTCTTAAACATTTTAAATATTGTATGTCTCTAATTGTAATCTATTGCGTGTGTAAATAAAACTGGGATTTCCCAACTGTGCCTCAAGTATCTCTGAGGTCACAGAGAATATATGAAGGTTATTAGAATCGTTTCCATGGCTAAAATGGGAAGACTACATTATTTAAATAAAAGTGATTGATGATTTGGATGACCACTATCTCGAATTCTAACTTTGAAAGTTTAAATTAGCTGTTGTTCAAATCGGACACAATTACTTGCGCAATATTAATTTTATATTTATGAAATCGATAAAATGTATCCTATATAAAACATAAAAATCAAACATAATTTTTAAATTTTAAAAAATCAACAATACTGGAAATAAATTGTGTTTTCTGAAATCATATTGTTTTTAAAACTCTAAAATATACATCATAAACAAAGTATAATTCAATAATATTTCAAAAAAGACTTCCCAACTAAATAATAAAAATTAGATTGCTGGGAAACGAAATCCTGACCCATATTGCAGACTTTTGAAAAAATAGTATAAAATGAAGAAGGAAATTTTAAGATAAAAATGTGCAGCAATTTTGAAAAATTTCAATAAGAATGTTCGAAAAATACAGTCGATGTTTCAATTTCTCTCGATGTTTCAATTGAAGTATGTTTCGATCTCAAATTTCGTCGCTAATATAATATTCTTGACAGACGCGATAAAAAAAAACGCGTTTTCAATAATAAACTGGCGAGCAAAAACAACAATCATTTCTTTCAAGTGCGTCCCTCGTCAATTAAGTTCGCGTCGTTAAGAACTGAAGAAATTCTCGCCACGGTTTACGCACGAGGAGATATTTAAATGCAGCAGGAGAATAACGGGACGCACATTTTTTTGCGAAAAAAAAAAGAAGTTCTTGGAGTCTTTTCATCTTTGCAGCCTTACTGAATCCTTTCCTGTTTATTCCTCCGGATAATGTTTAGTTCGTTTTTTGTTTTTTCCTTTCAGTTTTTATTGCATTTTTTTTTTCTCGCCGCGTTGTCTGTTCTGTTCGTTGGCAATGAAAAACTGATGTGACGGTTTGGTATCTTAAAAACTATTCTTTTAACAGACTAAAAAAAAAAAAATGACCCTTGGGACTTTTTCGAAAGGAAATTGGAAGTGTCGCTCCATTGTTTTTTTCTTGTTGCTGTTGTTCATCCGATCTGAGAAATTTAGTTTCACCTCTCCGAATGTTCTAAGGCATGCAAAAGAATATGTTCGAATGTCTTCAAGGTGTGAAAAGAACTTATTTTTCCTGCTTAGTTTAGAAAAAGAAATACAAGTTAATGTCAGAATTTTTTACACATTATAATCAGTTTCAGCTGCCTCAGAATTCCTTTTGATTTTTTAAGTGGGTTTTTAAAAGTTGAAATTATTTTTAATTGGTAAATAGTTATTGAAAAATATTGATGTTTCATAAGCTAAAAATAATTTTAGTTTGTGAAATACTATATTTAAGGCGTTTAGTAGAAACAAATGTTTTACTAATATTTATTAACACAAAAAATAAAAAGAAGTTATTTCCTTTTATATCATGTTGGATTTCTAATTCATATTTATTTCATTAAATGATATAATTCTAAATAGATGCATCGCGACAGGAAAAAGATATTAAATGTTATAGCACAATTAATGATGTGCGGTGTATATATTCACGTATTTACCCTAAAAATATAAATATATCGGACATAACTTAAATATTACATTTTTAAGTAAAATACTATCATTTAAAAATAGATGAATTTCTGAATGGAAAATATTAAATGTTATGTCAAAATCAATGATGTGTGATGTATGGATATAGTTATTTTCCTCGATATAACAAATTTAAACATAAATTAAATTTCACTTTTTTAATTAAATCCTCCCATTGAATAACAAAGACTCAAAAGTGAACTTCTATACGATCACAAGCATATTACACTCCCGATAGCTGGTATCAGATAATATAATAAATTAAGTTTTATGAATATTCTAATGTATTAATGGTATAGAAATTGAAATGTTAAATCAAAAAAAGTTTAAATGTAAAAGACGAAAATTTTATATGGTAATGATTTATTATGATTAATGTTTCAATCAATAAAATGGTTTATTCTTTTAAATAATGGTTTATTTGATTATGGTTTTAATCAAATAAAATCTTTCTCGTTAAAATAAATGGTACAGTCTCAGATATTTGAAATAGTATATAATCTGTATTGTATGAATTCACCTAAAACGTTAATTGTTTAGGAATCAAATGTTACAGCAGTGCAATAATCATTTGTATGCAATCCATAAATGAATATTTTATCAATACATAATGCATTCAACAACTGCTTATTGAAATGAAATACCATATATGCACCTTCACCACAACACCTTTATCACCATTTCATCAACACTCTTTGGTGATTAATACCTCTGTTATGTGTACTAGAATCGGCACTGTGGGGATCCAGGATGTCCGATGCATCATCACGTGGAGTTGGACTGCAATGTGTTTTGAATGGGAAGATAATCACCGGCCATTCCTCATTCAGAATGCTAATAGCGTTTTTTTGTCTGTTAAAGAGTTGTTTTGCATACGGGTGACAGGTTAGCCACTTGCTTTACGAGTTGGTTTCTGGTAATGTGAAGCATTCATTTGCTTCTCTGAAGGGTTAAATGAATTGTCAGGGCACTTAAGATGAAGACAGATTCTTGATCCCGTATTATTCGAAGCATTTATACGAAAATATGAATCAATTGAATATTTCAAGTACAGGGTCTAACTGTCTAATATTTGTCAGAAATCTTATTGCATCAAGTTGATTTGCATTAGTTGTAATTATAAATAATAAATAATAAATTATGATAATTATAATTATATATAATTAAAATAATATGCAATTATAATTATATATAATTATAAATTATAAATTATAAATTATTAATTATGAACTGTTTATTTTCTATTTATCTGAAACGTTCCTAAATCATTTTGAATACAACATGCGATCTACAAATGTTATAAATCTATTGAAAACGTGTGTTTTATTTATTTTTTGTTGGTTATGAAGCTTTGAAATATAATAAAAATATTTACAATATTTTCATTTTGTTAAATTATTTATAAATCTATTGAATCACGGTATGTAAAGTAAAATAAAGATTAGAAAGTAAGCAAATAATTATTAAAATCATAATATCTCTTAAATGATGCTTTTAAATTTATTTTTTGTTTTAACTTTCAGAAACAAAGATCTAATTTCAAGATAAACAATTCAAACGTGTAAGTAGAATTATTGAGAATTGTCAAATCTTACAATCACTGGCGTTATAAAAGGGCATTTACTTAAATGATCTTAATCAATAACCTTACTGGCAATTTTTTAAAATTAACATAGAACTCTATGGGCAACCTAACTCTAAACAAACCTAGTAATTCGGAAAGAAAAGAAATAAATATCATACTCATGTACTTATAAATAGTACTTCTACCTTGAAAGTAAATCATGAAAATAATTTACATGATTAACCTAAATGGCTAAAATGTGGAGAATATATTATTTAAATGTGAAGTGATTGATGAATTCAGATGATCAATATCTTGAATTGTAACTTTGAACGCTTCAATTACATATTGTTCAACTCGGACACAATTGCTTCCGCAGTATTTATGAAATCGATAAGATGTATCCTATTTAAATATTTGACACATATCACATATATTTGACACGAATAAAGCATATGACACATTTTTAAAGTGGAAGCAAGATAAATTTTATTTTTGAAAATATTGCGGATATTTTAAATAAATTTAGTTATCTGACCTCAGATTCAACTTTAAAAGCTCTAAAATATTTATAATAAACAAAGCATAATACGATAATATTAATGGCAAAATCGTCTTCAAACTAAATAATAAAAATAAAATTGCTGAGAAATGAAATTATGACTTATAATGCAGACTTTTTCAAGAATAGTAGAAAATGGTGAAGAAAATTTATAAAGTATAAATGTGCAACAATTTTGAAAACATTTCAATACTGTCGATATAAATGTGCGTTTCCATCTTCCCAGTTTCTTCTCTGATATAATATTCTTGAAAGACGCATGTAAAAGCATCTTTAAATAACAAACTTGAAGCAAAAACAACACTCATTTCTTTTTCAATTAAGTTGCGCGTCGTTAATAGCTGAAGAAATTCTCGACACGGTTGACTCGCGAGGGAGACATTTAAATGCAGCAGGAAACAACGGCACACATTTTTTGCGACGAAAAAAAAATGTTTCCTCATCAATCTATTCCCCCAGGATAATGTTCAGTTCGCTTTTTTTTTTTTCCTTTCAGTTTTTTTTTATTCCTTTTTTTTTTCTCTCCCCGCAATCTGTTTTGGTTGGGAAAAAACTGAAGTATCTTAAAAACTATTTTAACAAACTAAAAAAAAGAATTGGGACTTTTTTGAGAAAAGGAAATAAAAAAGTGTCGCTCCATTGTTTTTTTCCTTGTTGTTGTTCATCGGATCGGAGGAATTTAGTTTCACATGTTCTAAGACATGCAAAAGTAAAAAATGTTCGAATGTCTTCAAGGTGTAAAAGAGAACTTATTTTCTCTGAGTGTAGAAAAAAAAGGAATTCTAATATTATTGATGAATTATTTAATTGCCTCCGAATTCATTTTGTTTTTTTAAGAAATTTTTTAATTCACATTATTTTTCTCTTAATTAATAATTAAAAATATTGATATTTCATTGGCCAAAAATAATATTAATTTTTGAAAAATACATTTAAAGCTTTTAGGAAACAAATGTTTTACGAACAATTAATAACCCAAAATAAAAATAATTTCTTCCATTTATTATGTTGTTTCTAAATTCGAGAATAAATTCATATAATGATTTTTCCATAATATAAAACAAAGTAAAATAAATTCGAGCTACTAGTACTAGAATTAATAGAGCATAAAATATGAGAAAATATTCAGAGCCATTCATTTCAAGAGGAAAAGATAATTTAATAAATGACTTTCAAGTGAATCTAAAAAGATCGTATCCATACGATGTTTTAGTTAAATGTTTATTTATAGAAGATTTAATTAAAGTTTAATGGGGATTATTTATTAATACTCGATTCACATGTGTCAATTAGCTCAGATTAATGTTACTGATGAGTGCAATATTAGCTGTGAAAATTATCATTGTTAATTACAATATTTTAAGTTTAACATCATTCAAATCTGGTTCGTACTGTTAGTACTGTAGTACAAACTGTTTCCTCAATCAATGGTCACCAACAAGTAAATTACACTTGATTATTTGATCGAATAAAGAAAATGGAAGTTTTTTTAATTCAGTCTTTTTCCACAGAACATAGCGCTTTGACAGACATGATTAACTTCTTTTATGATGCATTATTAATTCCATGTTATACTGTATACTTATTTCTCTTAACTAATATAAAATTATATATTTATGAAACTGCAAATATTTTTAAAATTTTTTTTTATGCATAAAGTCATAAATGTTTTATAATGTAAAATCAACTGAGAAAAACATAAACATGGAAAATATTACAGAGATGAAATACGAACAAGTTTTGCATGAATTACTCAACAAATTAATACATTTGTGAAGTGATAAAAATTTTTTTAACTCAAAGTTCAAGAAAACTGCATTAAGATCTTATCATGACCAACATTTGTTTTCTAATTTAATGCTCTTATGAAAATCCTGAATGGCAAAAAGAAAAATGGTGAGTGTGTATCTTATTAATAGCTAAAGTCATATTTGACATAACCAAACCTCCTAAATATTTCTACAAATTAAATTGAATTTTGATTAAGAATCAGTTGAAAAGTTATAAAAAATAGAAAAAAAAATTAAATTTTGCAGCGTTACTTAATATAAATAATTACTATCATGTACCGACATTTACTTTTTTTAGAATATAAAATTCCCTCGTTAAAATTGCATTAAAATTTTTTTTTCGTGCATAAAATATCACATTGATGTGACAGCCAAAAATCCTTTCTTTTGTAATTAAAGCTTCGCATTAGTTTACGAATTCCATTCTTTAGGAAAGAGAGGAATTCATAAACTAAGGAGTTTATAAAGAAACTAATAATTCTTTTCTCTAGAAGATTTGTTTTACATTTTTAAAATAATGGTTGAATTATTTTTAAAATTAATGTTTAATTAAAAATATTTTTTTAAAAACAGAGTGAATGTTTTCAAAAGGGAGTTTTTTAATTTTTTATTCGATTTTTTTAATAAAAATGAAATTCTTTTGAATATATTTTTATTAAAGACCATAAAAACATTAATAAAGCATGAAATAAATATTTAATCATACATATCGACTTTTTAAAAGGTTTTGACTTTGAGCAAACCACAGTTTTTAACTATAAATAATACGATGGATTTTAATAATTAATAAGCAAACAAAAAGCTTTTCAAAGTATACTTCACGTGAATGATTTCATTTTATTTTTTATTCGGAAAATGTCAAAAATTTAAAAGTTTCCCCTGTCTACTCCAAATATGAGAGCTCTTAAACTAGCCATGCATTTATTCATTATTATTCTTCATTATTATACACCCATCCTATTTTCATAAACACAACGATAGTTTATTACGGTAATCAATTTTGAAACTTTGTATACAAGCTAATGATGCTGTCTGTTATGCAAAAACATGCTTGTCTATTTCATTTATTATTTAATATTCGATATCACTCTTCAAACATACATGGATAGCTGAAGATTTTTGTACTTGAAATTAAATATTTATGGTGAAGAATTATTTATTCAAACATCGTGATATATTTATACTTTCTTGAGAAAAGTTCTTTGAATAGCTGTTTAAATAATTTTTTAAATTTTCTATTCTTTAAATATGAAGTCTTTTGTATAAATTACATTTTATTTGAATTATAACTGATATGTATTAACTCCACATAATTCAAAATCAAAAGTTACATGTAAATAAATATTCAATGCAAATTATTTATACTGCAAAACATATTTAATCAATATTAAATTATATAAGAGCTTTCAATTTAAAACGTGTTTTGTTAATTGTCTCCGATATAATTAAAAAGAATACTATCATGAACAAAAAAAAAATATTCCTGCTAATTTTAGCTGTTCGTGTTTTCTTGATCGTTAGTTAAGCAAATAGTTACAATAGTTATCGGGCAGTTAGTGAAATAGTTACGGGCAATTAAAAATAGCATGTTATGGCTTTTTTTATCAATCCCACAGATCTGAACAGTAAAATAAGAGTTATATTTCATTAATAAAATAAATAACATAAATCATAATCGAAATCATTTAGCCATTGATCAATTATCCTTCAGCTTTCATTTATTTTTAAAGAGAATTGAATTGAATTTTTAAAATAAATCAAGTAGTGTTTGCAAGAAGGGGCCTGATGGCCGAGTGACTAGCGCTGGATCCTGCAGGTTTCGGGTTCGAGTCCCGATGACGCCATGGATGTATGTAGGGTTTCGGAATCCACTTTAAACTGCTTGTCCCGGTCTGATATGACTGTTGGGCGTAGGGCTGTCTACTCTACCTCGTAAAAAGAAAATCATTCCTGTTTCGAAAAATATTAAATGTTCATCATGCCAGTAGGCAGGCTACCTCGCCCATTATGGGTTTGCCAAAATTGATGATGATGAGGTTCATAGTTACTGAACAGCTCATAGTTACATAACTTTATATAGTAGTGAGGTGTAATGGTTTTAATTAAATAAATTTAATTTTCATTATCTTTAAAAGAAAACAGTTAATACTCAGATAATTGTAATAGTTTATAGTCTGTACTTTAGTTTCATTTTGTATAGCATGAATTCACATAAGACATTAATTGTTTAGGAATCTAATGACATCGCAATGCAATAATCATGAAATGCCATATGCATGTACGTTCACCACAACACCCTTGTCACCCTTTCATCAACACTCTTTGACGATTAATATCTCTGTTATGAGTAGTAGAAATGTCAATGTGGTGATCTAGGGTGTCCGATGCATTATCACCTGGAGTTGTACCGTAATGTGTTTTGAATGGAAGATAATCATCTGCCATTCCTCATTCGCTTCACTCAGAATGTTAATAAGGCAGTTCGTAATGAGTTGTTTGCATGCGCGTGTCATGCTAGACACGGCTTACGTGTCGGTTTCTGGTAATGTGAAACATTCATTGCATATCTGAAGGGTTAAATGAATTGTTAGGGCGCTTAAGATGAAGGTAAATTCTTGAGCCTCTATTATTCAAGGCCTTTATATGAGAATAGGAACAATTGAATATTTCAGCAAAGCGTCCAGCTGACCAATATGTGTCAGAGAGCTTATTGGCTTAAACTGAGTGCGTAACACTTATTGTTATTTTTATTTATTTTAATTTAATTGCCTTTTATAAGATTTAATACCAATAACAGCGCAGCACAAGATACTGTAAATAATATGTTTATTAGCAAACTAATTAATATTTCTATATAATTTACACTACTTTAATTTCACAAACAATAGATTAAAATTTTGAAGCATCACTTTTTATATTTCACATTCTATTAACACATTCTTTAAATTAGTTTAATCAAAATAAATGCAATATTTTAACACTGAATTTAGTAATAATATTATCATTAGACGTAAAGTTATTTTTATGAATGTTTCAGTTAGTTTCAGTCTTATCACTAAGTGGTAATTATAAATTATAATTATAATAATTATTATAAACTAACCTATTAAATTCAATTATATATTTAATTATAAATTATATATAATTATAATTATAAATTATGAACTGCTTCTCTAAAAGGTTCCTAAATCATGTTGAATGCAACATACGATCGACAAATATTTTAAAAATCTATTGGAAAAGAGTGGTATATTTATTTTTCTTGATTATTAAGCTTTAAAATATAATTAAAATACTTAAATACCTTCATTTTGTTAAACTTATTTATGACACATGTGAATTGCATTATGTAAAATAAAAATAACATTAAGCATACAAATAACTATTAAATAGCATATTATCATGTAAATGATGATGCTTTTAAATGTAATGTTGTTTTAACTCTTTTTCAGCACCAAAGATATAATTTGAAGACTAAAAATTCAAACGTATAAATAAAATGATGAAAATTACTAAATCTTACAAAAAAATGGCTTACAAAAAAAGTTTTTACTTAGATAACTTTTAATTAATCACCTTATTGTCAAATTCATCAAATAGAACACTGTGGGCAACATAACTCTAATTTAAAAAAATACAATAAATATGATCGGTTAGATATATCATCAGTGTAAACAAGATAAATTTTTTTTATAACGAAGGGATTCGGAACAGGTTGACTAGGTGAAAACACAGTCACATTGTTGTGACTAACCCTGTATCCTTCTAAGCACTGCAAAGAACGCCCACTGCGTAGAATTATTTATGCGCCTCCCTGTAATTATGCAGTGGTGGGCTCCGCGACTCTCCCCCAGAGCGGACGTACGGCAAAGCAGGCGCTGCCGTTGGTTACGCGCTCTCATCCCGAGCTAGAAGTGAAATTCTTCCGCGAATGTGTAATTAGCTGCTGCCTCAGATACGTTTAGTTTACAGTCTCTCACTCCGAGAGAAGATATAGTTGGTAGTATCTGTGCATAAATTGGCCTACAGACTCTCATCCAAACATTTCGCTGTCCCAGTGCGCACCTGCGTAACCATATATGCAGTTTAGAAGTAGAATCCTTTAACTAAAATATATGTCCTTAAATGTGTTACCTGTTGTATAATAATCTGTGTAAGTGTATTGTACTCGTGTTTGTGGTCTTGCAGTTAAAAAGTTTTGCGTTTTTTAAATGTGTGTTCTTGTGGCTTGACCACAATCATATCAGCTGCACAAACAAACGACAAAGATATCTGCTACAAAAATAAAATATGTATCAATATTGGAAATACGTTTTGATTTCTGAATTCAGATTCTACTTTAAAACTTTAAAATTGTGGTGTTGTCATTTTACTTTTAAACATACACATTTACAATAGATCCTATAAACAACTAGCTACACCGTTTACTTAACACATAATAACCATTATGAAATTTCGCAATAACCCATACCACATTTTAAATCAACTAATTCGCAGGCCTTCAGAGACTTATGTAAGTTGGAAAAGGAAACACACATGAAATAATACACAGACGAAAATTTCATAATTTAAAATATAAACAAAAATGTATTTATTGATATTTACAATAGTAAGCTTTGAAATTAAAGTCATTTAATTAAGTAAAAGTATAATTCAGACAATGCCTTAAATAAAAATATAACTTATACAGTTGTTTCTAAGTGTATTCAATAATATGATAATAAGGTGATTGACCTTACAGTTTCATGATTTGCCACGACAGCTAGGGAAGCAGGGCTCCCTTTTTTGTTAACTTTAATGTTTTTAGTGATAATAATGCTCTATACGCACCGGATCAAAGTCTTGGCAGCAAGGGTGCTCCGTCCAACCGCTCATGGGGCTCTTTGTGTGACCTTGACGATATAATATATGTACACTTTCTTCCTTCAAGTCACGCTGCTGCCGGGGGTTCACCAGTTAAATCAAGTATGCCAGAGCAGCCGGTCACTCCGAATCGCCGTCAAGATATCTCTATTTTTACGCTGGACAAGGTACAACTATCTCAGCCTCGATCAGCCACCTTCCTTCAAATATGTCCATCTCCTCCATTTTATAGATCATTCTGGGAAAACGTTATTAGAGTCTATATCCGTTGGTCAGTTTTGTCCATAAATCAAATCCCCGTCTTTCACTGATTTCTTATACCCCTGCCTTTAAAAACTTTCCAAAATCCCCTTCACCCCCAGCTGTGACCCATCAAAAGACCCCTTCCAAGGGGGAGTATAGTCTAACATATACAATAATAATATAGAATTTTAACATAAAAATATTTACACATGCTCATATTGACGACAAAAATATAAGTAAATTCAATAATATTAATGGCAAAAAAGATTTTCAATTAAATATAAAAATAAAATTGTCGGGAAATGAAATCCTGATCCATATTGCAAACTTTTACAAAAAAAGTAGTGGAAAATGGAATAGGAAATTTATAAGATATAAATGTGCAGCAATTTTGGAAAAACTTCAATAAGAATGTTCGAAAACTATCGTCGATGTAAATCTGCAAGTTTCCATCTTCAAGTTTCTTCACTAATATAATATTCTTGACAGACGCAAGTGAAAAGAAACGTCTATCAATAATAAACTTGCGAAAAAACAACAATCATTTCTTTCAATGCGTCCCTCGTCAATTAAGTTCGCGTCGCTAAGAACTGAAGAAATTCTCGCTACTGTTTACTCGTGAGGAGATATTTAAATACAGCATTAGAACAACGGGACGCACATTTTTTTGCGAAACAAAAAAAGTTCTTGGAGCATTTTCCATCTTCGCAGCCTTTACTGAATCATTTTTGTTCATTCCCCAGGATAATATTCAGTTCGTTTTTTTTTTTTTTTCCAGCTTTTATTCCTTTTTTTTATCTCCCCCACACCTTATCTGTTCTGTTTGGTGCGAATGAAAAACTGATTTGACGGTTTGGCATCTTAAAAACTATTCTTTTAACAAACTAAGAAAAAGAACCCTCGGGACTTTTTCTTTCGAAAGGTGTCGCTCCATTGTTTTTTCTTGTTGCTGTTGTTCATCGGATCTCAGAAATTTAGTTCCACTTCTCCGAATGTTCTAAGACATGCAAAAGAACATTTTCGAATATCTTCAAGGTGAGAAGAGAACTTATTTTATCTGCTGCGTTTAAAAAAAAAAAAAGAAACACAAATTAACGTTGCTACTTTTTCTTACGCATTCTTCGTCTATACGCATTCTGAAGAATTGTAGCTACATCTGAATTCATTTTGATTTTTTTAAGAAAGTTTTTAAAATTTGAAATTATTTTTAATTTGTAATTACTAATTAAAATGATATTTATATTTCATGAGCCAAAAAATAAGTTTAATTTATGAAAGGATATGTTTAAAAGGTTTAGTGGAAAAATAGCTCACTAGCAATTATTAACACAAAAAATAAAACGAAGTACTTTCCTTTTATGTCATGTTGATTTATAAATTAAAGAATAGCATTTATATATATCGTCAGATGACGCTGAGTTTACAGTTTAGCAAAATTCATGTTTTAATTCATTAAATGATGTGATTTTTAAAGAGATACATCACGACATGTAAATATGTTAATTGGTGTGTCATAATCAGTGATATGTGGCATATATTTGTTATTTTACCCTAAAAATATCAAAAACTGAAGCATTACTTAAATATTACTTTTTAAGTTAAATCCTATCATTTGAAAAAAACTATATCATTAATTGCAGAATGAACTCTCGATAGCTGACATCAGATGATATAATAAATTAAATTTTTTTTTTTTAAATATTGTGGGGATTTAATTATATGGAAATTGAAATATTTTATTAGAAGAGTAGTTTAAATGTAAAAGACGAACACTTTATATGGTATCGATTTATTATGATTGCGGTTTCAATCAAATAAATAATTTACAGCTTTAAACAATGGTTTATTTGATTATGGTTTTAATCAAATAAACTTAGTTCTCTTTCTCGTTAAAAGAAAATGGTAAAATCTCAGATATTTGTATATAATCATATAATAATCATAATTCATATAACACACTAATTGTTTAGGAATCAAATTATAATCACTTGTATGCAATTCATAAATGCATATCTTATGAATACACTTAAATGCATTTAACAGCTGTTTATTGAAATAAAACGCCGTTCACCACAACACCTTTGTCACCATTTCATCAACACTCTTTGATGATTAAATATGTGGAGTAGAATCGGCAATACGGTGATCCAGGGTGTCAGATGCATTATCACCTGGAATCGGACTTTAATGTGTTTTTGAATGGGAAGACAATCATCGGCCATTCCTCATTCACTTCACTCAGAATGTTAATAACGCAGTTCTGTAATGAGTTGTTTTGCATACCAGTGTCATGTTGGACATTGCTTACGCGTTTGTTTCTGGTAGAAACATTCATTGCGTCTCTGAAGGGTTAAATGAGTTGTTAGGCGCACTTAAGATGTAGGCAAATACTTAGGCACATATTATTCAAGGAATTTATATGAAAATAGGAAATAATTGAATATTTCAGCAAACCGTCTAGCTGACCGATATGTGTCAGAAAGCTTATTGGCTAAAACTAATTACACAATATTTATTGTTAGATTTATTTTCTTTTAATTTAATTGCTTTGTAAGATGTTTTTATCAATAACAGCACTGTACTTATTAAAGATATTGTAAATAATATGTTTATTAGCAAACTAATTAATATTTCTGCATAATTTACACTACTTTAATTTATCAAACTTTAGATTAAAATTTTGAAGCTCTACTTTATTTCAAATTCTATTAAACCATTCTTTAAATTAATTTAATCAAACTAAATGCAATATTATAACACTGAATTTAATAATAATATTATTTGACGTAAAGTTATATTTCTATGAAATATGTTGTTACAAAAATAGCTTGTGTCTTATCACTAAGTTGTAATTACAAATAATAAATTATAAATTATAGATATAATAATATATAATAATATATAACTACAATTATATAAATATATAATATTACTAATTATAAATTATGATCTGATTATTAGTCTATTTCTCTAAAACGACCCTAATTCCTTTTGAATACAACATGCAATCTACAAATATTTTATAAATCTTTTGAAAGAGAGTGTTATATTTATTTCTTCTTGATGATGAATCTATGAAATATAATAAATATATTTACAATATTTTCATTTTATAAAACTAATATATAACACTTTGAATCACAGTACGTAAAGTAAAAAAAAAACAACATAACGGTAAAAGGGAAACAAATAGTTATTAAAAAGCATAATATCTTAAATGATGCTTTTAAATTTAATATTGTTTTAACTCTTTCAAATCGAAAATCTAATTTGAAAACAAACAATTCAAACAAGTAGAATTATTGAAAATTGTCAAATCATACAATAAATTGCATTTATAAAAGCCTTTACTTAAGTCTATGAGCAACGTAAAATCTAAACAAATCTAGTGACCTGAAAAAAAAACGAAATAAAAATAATACTTGTGTGCTTCTAAATAAAACTTTCACCTTTACAGGAAATCATGAAAATTATTTATATGATTAATCACCATGAGTAAAGAATATGTCATTTAAATATAAAGTGATAATGATTTAGTATTTGACCAATATCTGAATTTTTACTTTGAACGCTTAAATTAACTACTGTTCAATTCGGACAAAATTGCTTCCGCGGTATTTATTTTGTATTTATGAAATCAATAATAATAATCAAACATATGAAACATTTTTAAAGATCAGCAAGATATATTATAATTTTAAAAAACAAAATAAGTAACAATTTGGAAATAAATTTTGTTTTCTAAATTCAGATTCTACTTTAAAGCTCTCAACTATATCATAAACAAATTTTAATTCAATAATATTAATGACAAAAAAATCTTTACAACTAAATCATAAAAATTAAATTGTTTTGAAATGAAATCATGTCCCATATTGCATACCTTTTCAGCTTTTCAAAAATCTTAGAAAATGGGATTTCAATTTATAAGACATAAATGTGCAGAAATTTGAGAACATTTCAATAAATATATTCGAAAAATGCCGTCGCTGTAAATGTGTGTTTCCATTTTCCAGTTTATTCACAAATATAATATTCTTGACAGAAGATACGCAAGAAAAAGCATCTTTCAACAATAAACTTGGGAGTGAAAAACAATCATTTCTTTTCATTTTTCTCAGGAGGAGCTCTGAGAAACGTTTAGTTTATAATTTCCTCTCACCCAAAAAGGAAATATATTTAATTCAACCCTGCTTATTAGTTGGCTTACAGATATCACCTGGAGATTAAGTATAATTCGCGTACCTTGCGTGTATCCGAGTTTTGGGTTTTTGGTTCGATGTGCAGTCCTTCCACGAATCTGTAATTATCTATCCTTAAACATTTTAAATATTGTATGTCTCTAATTGTAATCTATTGTGTGTGTAAATAAAACTGGGATTTCTCCGAACTGTGCCTCGAATATCTCTGAGGTACATAAAATATATGAAGGTTATTAGAATCACTATTTAAATAAAAAGTGATTGAGGATTTGATGACCACTTTTCTCGATTTCTAACTTTGAAAGCCTAAATTAGCTGTTGTTCAAGTCGGACACAATTACTTCCGCAGCATTTATTTTATATTTATGAAATCGATAAAATATATCCTATATAAATATGAAAATCAAATATATGGCAGATTTTTTAAAGTGCAAGCAACATAAGTTTTAATTTTTAAAAATTCAAACAATACTGGAAATATATTTTGTTTTCTGATTTCATATTTTTCTTTAAAACTCTAAAATACGCATTATAAACAAAGTATAATTCAATATTAGTAATGACCAAAAAGTCTTCCCAACTAAATATAAAATTGAAATTGCTGCAAAATGAAATCATGAATCATATTGCAGACTTTTTCAAAAAAAGCAGAAAATGGATAAGGAAATTTATAAGATAAAAATGTGCAGCAATTTTGGAAACACTTCAATAAGAATGTTCGAAAGATACCGTCGATGTAAAAGTGTGTTTCCATCTATAAGTTTCTTCACTAATATAATATTCTTGACAGACGCAGGTAAAAAAAAACATCTTTCAATAATAAATTTGCGATCAAAAACAACAAGCATTTCTTTCAATGCGTCCCACGTCATTAAGTTCGCGTCGTTAAGAACTAAAGAAATTCTCGCGACAGTTTACTCGCGAGGAAATACTTAAATACAGCAGGAGAACAACGGGTCACATTTTTTGCGAAAAGAAGTTCTTGATCCTTTTCCATCTTTTCAGCCTTTACTGAAACATTCTCGTTTATTCAACAGGATAATGTTTAGTTCGCATTTCTTTTCTTTCAGTTCTTATTCCTCTCCAGTTCTTATTCCTCTATAAATTATTTGTCTTTAAATGTCTTTAAATATTGTATGTCTCTAATTAAAATCTAGTGTGTGTGTAAATAAAACTGTAAGTTCTTCCACCTGTGCGTCCGGTATCTCTGAGGCTCAGAAAATATGTGAAGAATATTAGAATCATTTCCATGGCTAAAATATGAAGAATATATTATTTAAATACAAAGTGATTCATGATTTAGTATGAACATTTTCTTGAATTTTAACTTTGAAAGTTTAATCAAAAACTGAAAACTGTTGTTCAAATCGGACGTATGTTCACGTATATTCACGTTTCTTCAATAATATAATATTCTTGACAGACGCGAGCAAAAAAAAAACATGTTTCAATAATAAACTTGCGAACAAAAATAACAATCTTTTTCTTTCAATTTCTTCTCAAGTTCTCGTCGTTAAGAACTGAAGAAATTCTCGCTAAGGTTTACTCGTGAAGAGATATTTAAATACAGCAGGAGAACAATGAGAAGCAGATATTTTTGCGACAAAAAAAAAAGTTCTTGGAGCCTTTTCCATCTTTGTAGCCTTACTGGATCCTTCTTGTTTATTCCCCAGGATAATGTTTAATTCGCTTTTTTTGTTATTTCAATTTTTATTCCTTTTTTTTTCTTCCGCGTTGTCTGTTCTGTTCGTTGGGAATGAAAACTCATGTGACGGTTTGGTATCTTAAAAGCTTTTCTTTTAACAATAAAAAAGGACCCTTGGGACTTTTTCGAGAGGAAATTGGAAGTGTCGCTTCGTTGTTTCTTTTTTCTTGCTGCTGTTGTTCATCGAATCTGAGAAATTTAGTTTCAAGACATGCAAAAAGAAAATGTTCGAATGTCATCAAGATGTGAAGAGCAACTTATTTTCTTCTCTGAGCTTAGAAAAGAGGAACGCAAGTTAATGTCGTGATTCTATACACATTGTGAATAATTGTAGCTACCTCTGAATTCATTTTGTTTTTTAAGGAATATTTTTTAAGTTGAAATTATTTTTATTTGGTAATTACTAATTAAACAATATTGATATTTCATAAGCAAAAAAATTTTAGTTTGCGAAAGACTATATTAACGTTTAGGAAGAAAAATGTCTTTCTAACAATTATTAACACAAAAAATAAAAAGATGTACTTCCCTTTATGTCATGTTGGAATTTTAAATTGGTATCATTTTTATACATATAGCTGGTAAAACAATATTTTTTAATCCCATATAATTTTGAAAGTCCCATGTAAAAAATTTAAAATTGAATTTTTCATGGTTTTCTTTTTAACAATACTGTTTAATTTCCTGGATAGTGATATTACAGGAGTCAAGTGTACTGAAAAAATTTAGAGGCACATTCGAGACAATCTTTGAGCGGAAGAATTTGAATTGCATTTTAAATTTCTAATTAACGCATGTACAATTTTGCTGTAGCAATTTAACTATTAGTAGCATGTAGTAGAGTTTCGAGAATTTTTAAGCTTGAGTTAGTTGCGTAAGTCCAATAAACTTTAATAAATTATTCCAAACTCATAAATAACATAAACCAGTCAAAACTAGATTATTTTGTAAACAATAATAATTTCTTCATTTTGCAGTACCAACTAGATATTATATCGAGGGCCTGATGGCCGAATGGCTAGCGCTCTGGCGTTCGGTACCACAGGTATCGGGTTCAAATCCCGACTTTGCCATGGGTGTTTGTAGTGGTTCGAATCCACTTTAAGCCGTAGGTCCCGGTCCTAACAAGGATCGTAGAGCGCCGCGGGGGCATTGTTACTCCGCGTCCGTGGCTTACCATCAAGTTACACGCGCCCCGAGGGCAATGCAAAGTGAGTAACATCGGTGCAGCCTTTATGGCGAAAGATCACGGTCTATTTGCCAGCTGCATTAGAAGAAAAAAAAATATTATATTATAATATTTTGTGCTCAATAGGGCACCCAAAGGGTTTCAAAGTTGTTTTCTTTATTCAGAAATTACCTATTTTTCCCATCCATCATATTTTTTGTCTATTTTCATGAATAGAAGCAGCAGACATGTTTCGCTGTCGCCTCCCACTGAAAGATATCGGCTCGCTTTCACTGAACTAGCAACTTGCTTGAACAGCTTAAATCTCTGTGACACGTTTGATGGATGGGGATTTTTTTAAATATTTTAAATAAAAAGCTTCATTATTTAATGTTATTTTTGCCATAAACTTTCTAAACATTTGCAGTAAACCAGGTAAAAAAAATTAAGCAGGCTTTTTAAAGCATATTTATTTATTTTTGTTGAATATAAGTAGGGGATTCTGTATTTTTGTATGCGAAGATTGAATTGATGGATCACCATTTGTGTGACGTCTAACTTCTATCTGAAGTTGATAGGGAAATACTTTTACTAAGATTCCGTTAGAATTCTAAAAAATATATAATAGGATTTTAAAAGGAGAAAGATTTTATTACAAAGAAGACTTCTTTGTTTCTATTTGGCGCAAACAGACTTGTCAAATAGAATAGATCAGTGAATCTTTTTTTTTTTTGATGAAATCCACTTTCAAATTTAAAAGTTTTCAACAATTCGCATTATCGATGTTTATAACATATGAAAACAGAAATGTATTAAATTGATATTTTATTTTATAAATGTAATTCAGCATCGTTTTAATAAAAAAAAAAAATATGTTGCCACATAATGCATTCTTTTTATCCAATTGTAAATAATCACTGTTAAAAATTAAGTAAATTTATCCTTAAATCATTGTAAAAGTTCTTTAAAAAAGAAAAAAACAAACAGTAGATATGTTTAAAAGGTTAACTTTTATTTGAAAAAAAAAGGCACGATTTTTGAAAAAATTTTTTGCAACCTCTGCTTTATTAATATCTGTGATAGTAGGAGCTTTGAGTAACATTTCAGGATAATTTCAGGATTCTTTTAATATTGTAGGGAAAAAAGACCTAGATAATTATAACCAAACACCCTAAAAGCCGATTATAAATTTGAATATGATATTACAATTTAATAAAACAGCGGCTGCAACGTTAGTGCATTAAAAACAAGTTATCCTACGTACTAATTTTGAACTTTTGTAATCAATTGCCCCCTGTAGAAAAAGGTGAATTCGTATAATGAGTCTTTCCTAAAGACTTGTTTTACATTTTAAAACATAAAAATATAGTTCATGTTATTTTAAGACATCGTTTTTTAATAAAAAATATTTTTTCTTATACAAGAGAGAATATCAAAAATAAAAATTAAATCTTCAAAGACAGATTTTCAACTTCTTATTCGACTTATTTTTTTAATCTATTGTTATTAAAGAGCATAAAAATTAACTAAAAAAATATCATTTATAGAGCATGAAATAAATATTTAATCATTCATATCGACTTCTTAAAATGTTTTGCCTTTTAGCAAACCACCGTTTTTTAACTATAAATAATACG
>BPLR01010117.1:0-106398 GCA_021605095.1 Caerostris extrusa
TTTATGTCCAGCATTTTAGTTGATCTATAAATGTTGTTTCTAATAAAAAATTTTCTGTAATTTTTTTATTTATGTATGTTTTGCATTTAAGACATTATTCTCGTTAGTCAACCATATATAAATCTATTTCTATTCTAACGTACTAGTGGTAGCTAACCGAACATAGTAGCTATTGTATTAAAAATAATTATCAAAAAGACAAAAATTTTAAATGAAATTGCATTGTATCAGCACTGAAACATGCTGTGAGGTTGTAATTTGAAACACTTTAGATCATATACTTTTGATTAGCAGAATACTCCATTAATTGATAATAAATTTTTAATTATGCAGAAGTTAGTGAACATAGTTTCTGTTTCATATTTTAATGTATGTTTATTAAAGAGTTAAATGAAGATTTTGTAATGTCCTCAAGTTCTGATTTTTTGTGGTAAAAGTGTTCAATTTTAAACAATACACGCCACTGAAATTGATACATAATCAGTTTCAAGGCAGTGATAATCAAACTCACAGGTATCAACCCAAGGGAATGCAACATCTTTCTTGTAGAAAAAAATGAAATTTAAATAAATTAAAAGAGAAATGACATGCAAAAATAAATTTTAATCGAAAAAGCAACTTTGATTTTTATGAATTTAAAATTTACTGAAGTTTTATATTTGTCAAGTAATTAAAATTTACAAAAAGAAAAATTAAAACTCCAGATTTCTTAACAATAATTTTTTATTATTTGACTGCTATCAAATCACAAGTCCAATCTAAATATTTCTTAATAACATTGAGAGGAATTTCTGATTATACATCAAATTAAAAAAAGTATTTCTTTAAAAGGAGGTGACCAAGACTGAAGTTAATGATCAATAATTTTATTTGATTATTTTCTACTGATAATAATATTATGAGTAGTAAAATTTTGAGTTAAAACTCCAGCAGCTCATATGATGCTTATATAAATTAAATATAAAAGCTACTACGATATTTAATGATGTAAAAGTCAAAGTTTAGGTTCTGAATAATTTCTTCATGCTGTGGAGGGGGACAATAAATACATTTTAGTATCATTGATGTAAATAAATTTATAAGGCATACATTTACATTTTTGCTAGTTTTTACATGATTTTAAAATTTTATTTTGAAATTCGATTTGTTCTTCAGAAGATCAGATTTAGTTTCATATAATATAGCATAGCTTATAAAAAGATTTTATTTAAAATGTATTTTTAACTGTATTAACTGTTTCAATGTCTATTTTTTTTTAGAATTATTCATTTTTAGCAAGTTTTATACTTTGGTGCATTGATGGATTACATGTAAGTAGATTATATATTTGCATTTGTATTTTTAACTTTGTTGAAATTTAACATTAAATGTAAATTATGTCATATTTTACATTTTAAAGTTACTTCATTTTTGTAGGTTAAAATGTAACTAAAAAATTTTTAAAAACATTTTTATGAAAATTTCTAATTTACATTTACAGCAGTCCTAGAAAAATATTGTTTATTGATTATTAAATAATTATAATAGGTGGTGACAGAGCCGGGAAGTCAGGGAATTTTATTAATCTGGAAAGGTCATGAAAATTTTTTTTTAAATATCTAAGAATCGGGGAAAACTGCCTACGAGAGAATTTCGTGTCGGTAATACGCGCAATCGGCGATTTTGTTGGATCTCTTGCAACGATCATGCGTGCGATCTGTGATTTTTACATTATGCTCACTGTTGGTGATTTTGTAGGCAAGCATGCTTGGCGACTCTGTTCGTTACTTATTTAAAGCAACCTTGCATTCCATTTTTTCATGATGAGCTATCCAGTTTGAATTTCAAACATGTCTTTTGAGTAGTGTCTGTATTTAGTTTTACTTGTGCTATTATTTGTACTCTTGATATTTGCTTAAACTAATTTAGAAAAGTAACTATTTTAATATTTAATTGTTTTATTTTTAATTATTTATTATGTATTAAGTTTAAATTCATTCCTGAAGCCTAATCGCACAATCATTTAGCATCTACATTGATTGGTATTTGTCATTTATGTATTTAATTACTCAAGATTTAAGCTAATGAATTATTTTCATATATTTGAAGTGTTTATGCCTAAATTGTTTAATCAGATATCCTTTAGCATCTGCAATGAATGCATACTTTAATTTATTTGTGCATTTAGTTACTATAAAGTGTTTAATCATTAATATTTGTGTACATGGAGGGAAAAACAAAATTCAATGGTATCGTCTCTCGCCTTTAAAAGGGAAAATTATCTTTTGCCAATTCGTGACGTCTTACTATTTCTTTTCGAAAGTTTCTTAAAATAGAAGACAATTGTTAAAATAAATCGTGTAAATCTCTCTTAATAAAAAATAGTTTAAATGGAATAATTTATCTGTATTTATTTTGTTAATTGTATTTGTCTTGTAATAATTTTGAAGATTTACTTTACTGGGTGTTCTTCTTAAGTTTGTAACCTTTTGAATATAAAAATTTTTTTAATTAATAATGATTAAAATTTCCTCTATTTTTAATTTATCAAGTGTGTAAACATAGAAAATAGTTTTATGTCCCACATATGTTTGTAAGATTAGAATTTAAAAATTATTAAATAATAATAAAAAATTCTTAAACTCAACTTTTAAAATATCAGCATCTGCAGAACAAGGATTAGCAAATAATTAAAATTCTTAAAGCAGTTCAAAAGAGTTTTAATAATTGAGGGAGAAATTACAAGCCTCAAACTTTTTTTGCAAAAAGAAGCTTTAAATTTTTTAGTTCACTCAAAGAGGGAGTGGTTATTTTAAACCAAGTGTTTTTAATAATTGATATTTCAATTTTAAAATTAATAATTGATTATTGTTTATAATGTTTTTTAAGTGTAATTGGCAAGTAATAGTTATTTGTTACCTTAGTTATTATCTATAAATATATCTGGCATTGTTTGTAATAATAAATGGAATTTAAAAATAAACAACTTATATTCATTTATAAAAGCATAAGTTAAAAGAGTAATTAATTCGTGATGATTTGTTAAAAAAAGATTTGAAGTAATATTTTGGCAGTTTTTCTTGTTTAAATACTTGCTAAAATGTATATTAGATACATATAATTATACTATTTTTATATTTATGTTGCAACATGTTATACTGATACTCATGCAAAGATTATAATAACCTTTATTGTTAACATAATTTAACTTGTGTAGCAAAAAGTAGTTTTAATGTAGAAGTGTAAACAGTTTCTAGTATTTTTTACATAGTGTAAGAAATGTATTATACTGCTTTTATTAGATTTTTTTTTTTTTTTTTAGGTTGTTCATTCTATTTTTTTTTTTTTTTTTTAAATTTAATAAAAATTTATTACTATATTACGTATTAAATAACTGGTAAAAGTTATTTTATTAATGTATATTATACAGATACAGTGATTCTGAGTAGGGAGAAAGCCTGAAATTAAAATAATTGGCAACCATAAGTCAGGGAAACCTTTTTCATAGTTTCTGTATTTTTGTATATATAGTCCCTGTATAAGGTTTTCATTATAAAAAAAAATAGGTAGCTTTTATAAATGTTTATCAAAATAAATATAAAAATTTATTCTACAGTTTCAAAAATGAATATGCTAAATCATTTGCATTCAGTGCAAATGCTTTATAAAATATAGTGTTATCCTCATCAAGGTGCATGTCATTATAATTTTGAAGTAAATTTCCAGTTAATATCATTAATATTAAATAATTTAATTCATCATGAAATGCCAAAGGAAAATTAAAATTTAAGTTATCTTTATCAGATTTAACTATATAATAAAATATTATTAAATTAATACAAGTTTACTGTATGTCAGCAATGATTTTCTCTTTACTTCTTAATATAATTACTTCGGTAAACTTAAAAAAAAATTGACTTTGATTTTACATTATTTGATATTTCTGAAATATCTGATCATGTGATCAATAGGTTTTCAGTTAAAACTATATAGCAAAAAACATGCTTTAGTTGCTTTTATTTGGGGCTATTCTAAGGTTCTCTTTTTTTCTATTATCACTCTGTTATGCAAAATTATATTTTGAGAAACCGACAAAAAAATTGCATCAAATTACCCCAAAATAAAATTGGAATTGTAAGATTTAGCAAAAACTAGTAGTTTAAATTTTCTGATTGTTTTCTGTCGGTAAACTTAAAAAAAATTGACTTTGATTTTACATTATTTGATATTTCTGAAATATCTGATCATGTGATCAATAGGTTTTCAGTTAAAACTATATAGCAAAAAAACATGCTTTAGTTGCTTTTATTTGGGGCTATTCTAAGGTTCTCTTTTTTTCTATTATCACTCTGTTATGCAAAATTATATTTTGAGAAACCGACAAAAAAATTGCATCAAATTACCCCAAAATAAAATTGGAATTGTAAGATTTAGCAAAAACTAGTAGTTTAAATTTTCTGATTGTTATGCAGTTTATTTAAAATTGTTTGTAATAAATCTTCAGTTATGATTAACCCAAGTTATTTGTGATTACTCATTATATGTAAATTAAATTTATTTTTATTAAAATTAAGTCATTTCATTTTAAAACTTATTTCAATGGTTTTTGTAAGTATTTTTATATAACCTTTCTTTTCATTTATTGTTTTAAAAGTTAATTATTCTAGTTAATATCTGGGCAAAAAATATATCCATGAAGTACTGTTTTCCTGGTAACTAATTAAGAAATGAATTTGCTACAATTGTATTTTAAGTGCATATGAAATACAGATTTAAATTATGAAATTTAGAACAACAAAATAACATTTTGTAGTTGCTGGATATTTAAACATTTAAGTACATTTTCAATAAATACAAAATATTTTATTCTTGAAAATTTAATCATAAAATAAGTACAACTGTTAAATGAAAGGAGAAAAAAAAAAAGAATTTGTCCTGGTTACTGTGTTTGTATGTGTATAGACTTTTTTTTAAACATAAATTATATAAATTAATGCCCACATCTGTGTGTACATATGCAAGCACCAATTGTGCCCAGCATTGTGGTTGGTAGATAGAATTCTAAAACTTTTGTATATAGAGTACAAAATTAGTTATTTGGTTATATCAAAAGTAGGGATAAAAAAAAAAAACTAGCTTGAAAAGCAATTTTTGACCTTTTCAGAGTTGCATTTCAACATGAAATAACACTTTTTACTCGCATTAGAAAGCAGCTTAAAATATATATAGACTTTTGGGATTATTTTTTATTTTATTATGCACTTAATTATAGTAAACGCTATTACTCTGGTGATTTTCTGAAGTTTATGATATTGTTTAAAATTCCAACAGAAGTTTTTTTTTTTGTTTTTTTATTAAATGAAACTTTTTTTATTATGCATATATAAGTTGAGCAAATTAAAAGTTTCTTTCTTTATTATTTTTTTTTATAAAGAAATGCTTAAGTGTTTTATTTTTTCCATTTAGAGTAAATATTTATATTAAGATTTAGAATCATCCTTGAAAAATACAAAAGATTTATCTTTAATTTATCTCATGATCTTGATCTTAATGATTATAGAGAGTTTTAAGTAATACAGCAAAATATAATCTCAATTTCCAAAGTTTAAAAAAAAAAAAAAAAAAAAATAGTTATTTTATTTTGCATTTTTAGGATTTAGTTGGCTTTAATGTTTGATTTAACTTTTACTTGTATTTCCAGATATATTGCTTGTTATGTGTTATTTCGCAGTATCAAGTTCTCAGGGACCTCCAGGAACCTCATTTTGTTATTTTACATCCTTGATTTTCTACAAGTATTGAAAACTATGTTTAGAATGTCATGTAAAAATAAGGACTTGGTGGTTTTTTTTATGTGTATTTTGCTGTGATCTTAATGTGTTTAGTTTTCATTATTTTAAAGTTAGCACTAATTTTGGTGTTGGATTTTTTTGTTTCATAAGATATTATGATTGGGGCATATCAAAGCTATGATTTTTTAATGCAATCTTTATTTATGCATGTTTTATTATTTTTATTGTTACCTTTGCATTTGTTTTATTGTATTTTATTTTATTAAAAATATATTGTTGTTTATTTGAAAATTATGCTGTGCTAAAAACGAAAGGTAGGTCTTTGTTTCTGTGCATAGTATTTTTATTTTTTTAAATCTATAATATGTCTTATGATTTTGTATGCAGATCTTATATAAATATTTTAACTTGTAATATATATATTGTATTACTGTATAATAAATACACTGCCTATATATTGTAAAATCTTGGGCTTCTCTAACAAAATTATTTCATTTATTGTGCTCAATTCATTAGTTTCTAAAAAGCCTTTGTAAAATGATACTCAAATTATAATTATACTCAATTATTAATTAAAATTATACTCAAAGTGATATTTAGTATCATTTATCTTTTCAAAATAATAACATTCATATTTACTCAGGTTTTTATTTTGGTAATTTTTATATGGGAATGTCCATTCTCTTTAAGATTCATAGAAGTATACTTGGGTAATATTGTACACATTCCTAATATTCTATATTTATGATAAATTCAATAATTGTATGTATACTAAACTATAAAAATCAATCAATTTATCAAATTGTGGTATTTAATCTACTGTAGAGGATATAAATTTTTCATTGTAAGACTATAATTTTAGCTCTTAAGTTTATAAAATTTTCATTGATCTACATGTCAGAACTTTTAATAAAAGTTTCTACAAGTGCAAACAGTTTGTTGCAAATAGAATTGGAGAACAGCATTGAAAATGGATGTTGTGAATAATGTACAAATGCATTCAAATAAAAGTTTATGCATCTCTGGAAACCTTTTCTCTATTATCATTTACTATTTGTAAATAATGATACATATATTATAGAGATTTTTCTTCTTTTTTTATAACAAGATACCATTTTTAAAGCATTTGTTGATATAGCATACTTTTTTCATGTAGAATTTTAGCTTTACATTATTTTGCCCTGTTGATTTAATAATTATCTTTATTTCATCATATTTTAATTTCTTTTACTTTGTGTTTTGTGTCGAAATAATGTTTGCAGAAAATCCAAATATTAAAGTATTTTAAATCAAATCAAAATTACATTTTCTTGTATGTATGCATCTGTACCAATGCAGGCAATGTTATTTTGGTGTAAGAAATCTGTCGTTGTGTCGTTTGATTTGATTCTTTGAAAGTGAGAATTTCTTTTGTATATGAGAAGTTGTACTTCAACTGTGTTTTGAATTTCGGACACTTTTTATTGGTTGTGTTTTTAATTTGGGAAAAAATCAGCTGTATTGATGTTTTGTTATTCTGGTTGATAATTTAATTGAACCTATATGAGTGTTTGTATAAACACTTGTTTTATTAATTAAAATTACCTTATTATTTTTTAATTGTAGATTATGGCAGTGATTTATTTATAAAGGGTTGTAAAACTTATCTAGAATAATTTGTTATCTGTTCTTTATTTTTAATTTTTTTAAAACTTATTTAAATAGCCTATAAAATAATCAGTGAAAAAATAAATACATCAAGTAAGGTAATTGAAGTAAATTATCAAAGGACTTAATATATATATATATAATTTCTTTTATAAAAGAGAACATAAGTATTTTGTTTTTGAAATGTAACATGCTTAAATCATAAATGCATTTCTATTAAACATTCTAATTAATTTGAATGAAGCCTAAAGTTATGAGATAATTTAAAACCGTGACTGTTATTTTGATCTTTCATATAAGTTTCATGATCTATACTTTTAATCTATATTGTTTCTTTAAAATATTTCAAATAAAATTTTTAATTTTTATAATAAAAATATTTTTTTATAACTGTAATAATCTAAAATATATGAAATTCATTAAAAAAAAATTCTAAAGAAGCTAAAATATATATCATTGTCTTTTGTAGAAACAGATTCTTACATGTTCATAAAATTTGTCTGATCTTTAAAAAGGGTATTAATTGAAAATTCAAATTTAATTCTCATGTTGTATGTTTGTACGAAGGTCAGTCTAATGAAAACCTTAAAAACGTTTATAGAAATATTTTATTGAGGAAATGAGAAACCAATGGCATCACTTTTTTTTTTTTTTTTTTTTTTTCATTATATCTCTCAAGCTCAAAGCTTATTCTATATAATACTTACAAAGTGCTTCAATTTTTCTGAATATGTTAATTTTGTTGCTGTGCAGCAGAATCCACTTTTGTAGTTTTTCATTCACAATCATTCGGGAATTTTTTTTTTTCTACACAAAGCAGTACTCTTGATGTAGCATCTTTTATAGATAAGCCATTTTTTATCTTCCACTGAGTCGCTTGCTGCTGTACACACACATCCTATTTCATTAGGTTTTCAAATTCACTTGCCAAAAATCTTTAAACGGATTGCTGTTACTTTTTGGTGCATTTCTAGAATCAGTTCATCTTTATACTGCTGTTAATGAGGCACTTATTTCTCTACACTCTTTTGCCTGCTTATGGATATTCCTTACACAACCTAGTAATAATATTGCTAACTTACAAGATGATAGAAACAATTTTCTTAATCATTTAAAGGTCTTCACTCGACGGACCCTCGAAATTTGTTGTGTTTTAGCAACTGTTAATCTAATTTTGAAAATATTCCATTTTAATTTTTATGTCATTGTTTTGTTTTAATTTTGAGTAAAATTTGGATTTATCAATTGTGTATAATATTTTATTAATTTGATATTAGCTGAAAAATTTGTTCTCGGATATATTTTTAGAAAACAAATTTTTTTAGGGATTGTTATTAAAACTATTTATCTTGGTCTTAAAAATTTTCTATTGGCATATGCGTTTTATCTTAACATATCAACTGCAAAAAATGTATTTGCCTCTTTAATCAATGCATTTATTTTGATTTAAGAATCTCAAGTTGAACATTATTTAATACTCAAGAAAAGCTGATTTGTAATATTCATCTTATTATTTTTATGAGAGTTTATTAGAAGTATTTATACAGTAAATTTCATTTCTATTTCTTTGTGATATTTTAAAAATGAAATAATTCAAAATTATGTTTTTACGATAATTATGATTTTGTTAGAAAAATTAAGGTTTTTCTTCCTGTTATCGTCTCATTATTTTGGATGTCGAAGCAAAAACACTGCTTTAAATGAAAAATTAATTGACTGATTTACTATGATTTAAGTACTTAAAACAATTGTTCACTATTTTTTTTTTTTTTAAAGTGTAATTACATTTCAAATTTATTTCTAAATGTTGTACTATTAAAGATTCACAAGAAATTTGTCTTTTTTATCTTTAAAAACTTATTTATTTATTATTATTATTATAATTTATTTTTTTTGTAAAAGTCTTGTTTAAAAATTTGTTTAGATTTAATGTTCTGATAGTATTCTCAATCTAATTTTCCTTTTTCTGTGTCATTTAAAGATTTTCCATGATCAAGTCAAGTGAATATTATGCAGATGCTAGTAACAAAACCTACAGATCATTCTTCCCTGTCCTATTACAAAAGGAAAAAAAAATCCCTACATTCTGTTTTATTATTTCATTAAATTATGGTTCTGCAATCTATAAAAACAATGGGATACAATTGATGAAAAATAAATTATTAAATTAATGCTTTGCTGCCATTTCTAGAAAGACTGAACAATATCCAGCTTAATGCATGAAATAAAAGAAAAATGTTTGAAATGAGTATTCAAGATAAAGAACAATTATAAACGATGCTATATTGTAAAAGTAATACATATTTAGTTTTAAATTCACATTTTGAAAGAAAAAAAAAATTATTTACTCCCATTATTGCAAGATTCATTTCAGTGGGGCAAATTGGGTTCTGATCTTTCATTGTAAAGTCTAAAACTGAAATTTTTATATAATATTACCTTGCTGGCATGTCTGTATTTTATCCAGATTGTAATATTTCATTTAAAAAAAAAAATCATACGAATCTATTTTACTCTTTTATTCCCAGTTATTGTAGTGTTTTCTTACTCATAATTATTAAAACTACAAGTAATTATCGTCTACAAAGAATGAAATAATAAAAGTTTTTCGAGATACTGTATTTTATTACTATATAAATTCTGTAAAAAAAAAAAAAAAGCACTTTGTTTATCTGATAATTTAAAAAAAAAAATTGTGGATCATTTATTTTATATAATTTTAAGTATAGTTAACCATTTGTTCCTAAACCCTTTCCATGCAAACTGGTTAATTGATTACCAAATCCTCCAATTCCTGCACCCTGAACTATATGTGTTCCTCCTTCACCAAACGCTCCTAAACCATTGTAACCTCCATATCCCTCCCTAATCCTTGGTGTCCACTTTGAATTCCATATCCAGTTCGAAGCCTCCTTTAACACCACTACCAAAATTTTTGTTGTGAGAATATATTTTCTCTTTTGAAAAGATATTACTATTTCCACCAATAAATTGATTTCCATAGCCACCTTTGTTATCATAAAGGCCAGCAAATCCATTTTGAAGACCATATTCCTGTCCACCAGCACCCTTGGCCAGTCCTTGTTTTCCAAAATAATTTCCTCCATGAAAACCCAGCCCAGCAGCACCCAGGGCTCTGTTTAATTGTCCACTTGAATATACTCCAACAGGCAGTCCAAATCCTACGACTCCAGGAAAACCTTGACCATAGAGAAGTCCCGTTCCAAGTGCTGCTTGAGTATAAGGTACAAAATTCGTTCCTAAAGTGTGTAATTGGGGCTGGCTGTTACTCTTGTAATTTTTCTGCCTTCAAAAGTGGAGTCAAGGAAATTAAAATAACCTGAAATATTGATAAAATAAATATTAAATTTACTTATTGTAGTAACCAAAATCATGCACAATTCTTGGGGGAAATGTGTATTTTAAAGGATTGAATATATAACAAAATTATTTTTGAAGAAAGTCGTATTTAGGTTATCACTAGAAATATAATTTTATGAGAAATACGATTATATGTAACATAATAATCTTTATTTCATTAAGTTTTATAGTTAAAGGCAAGGATAAATCATAACTATCTGATGCAAAGGAAAAGGATTTATTAAGCTTAAAACTTTTTGATTTTTATTCAGTAGAAAAATTAATTCAAGGGCAAATGCGATTTTTTGATGCTACAGAATACTTCAATAGTGTATTATTATGAGTGTGGTTTTATGTTTTGCTAACAGAATTAAGGGTAAAACTTCTAATCAAATTGTTCGTTTATCATGAAGTAAATCGTTATTTCTTATGTTTTTCTTTGCGATTTTTTTTTTTTTTTTTTAAATAAGCTGTACAATTCATTTAAGGTGACTAACAAAGTAAAAAAAAAAAAAAAAAAAATTTTGCAAAAAGGTGTAAAATAATAATTCCTAATTAATAATAATAGGAAATGCGTTCCATGAAATTGAAAGAAATGCTAGTAGAAATATGACAATCCTGAAATTTTATTGCTATTAAGGAAGAATTTCTAAATTGTTTATTTACTTTTAGACTCGACCCATTTTAAATTGGTAACTATAGAAAAAGATCCTCAAAACAGGCTATGAAAGAACTAAAGAACCGAGTCGTAGAAAAACTCTTCTCGAGACTATTAAAATTTCGAAAGCATGTTGTTAACATAAATGACAGGACTGTTTGAGGCAGATTTCAGAATACTTAAATGCCAGAAATCCAAGGAAAAATCTTTTTCAAATATAAACATAAAAATTTTGAGTTATATACATGTATCCAAATAACCATGGAACATTGATCTGTAGTAGCAAAAACAAAATGTTCTTATTTGGTAGTGATGGAAATATATTGGAAGAAGAAATGGAAAATACTTGCTACTTGAGTGTGTAACTCATATAGCTGGGGATGGGGACATCAAGTGTGGAAAGAACTCGTGTGATCAATGGCACTTTAAATAGAGTAGATGATATAGAATCAAAATTAAATTGTGAGCACCTGACCTTTTCGGGGATTGAGAGACTTTCAAATTGTAGCACGATTTTGACTGTCATGCGAAAAATAATTTCAGGAAAATGACTGTGTTCTAAATTGGCCATGGTATTATCAGATTATTAATGAAAATCGTGGAAAAATAAATTTATTTTTGTTACTGTTCAGAGCGTATAACTTTTTTAGAATGTAAAATTGTTTATGAATTGCATTTAAACTTAATTTGCCTTTATAGTGATGTGTAATTTGCTATAATGCTTAAATATGTTACTATTATAATTTTAAAACCAAAAATTCTTATAACTCAAAGGATTTCGATATTTTTGGCCACTGTTGTAAATGGAAAATTAGAAGAAAAAAATCAACACAAAAATTTTCAATTGATAAAAAAAATGAATAAATTAGTTGGTAAAATTGACTTAAGTTGTAGTAATAATCAAAATTTAAAATATTTATTTTTACATGTGACATATTTGTAATATGTACAAAAAAAAAAAAAAAAAAAAACGTACTGATTAACTATACAATGCAGATAAATTCATTCATATTTATATTATTATTCTTCATTTAGATTATTATTGTTCATATTTATATTGCTTGCCTTTTAAATACGATTTTGATATTTAAACCCTAAAACTTTATTGCTGGATTGTAATAGAAAGAGTCGCTATTTGGGATGATTTTTTTCACAAGTCTTCAATTAACAAATAATTTAATAAATGCATCTCAAAAAGTTTTAAATAAATTGTAAATATGCTCTTAAGACAACTCCTGGCCGAGGGATGGCTTGCGTAAAGGAGGGCTCAGGCTCGATTATGGTATCCATTACAGTTTCTTTTCAGAAACGTGGAGACTCGATAGTGATTCTGGCAACAAGTAAATCGATAGCCAGGCTACTTGAAGGGAGATTTTTTTCTTTCATATACTACATGAAAATTCGGGGCAGTTGACCCTGAAAGTCCTCGAAAGGAAATTCCTTCCCTTCATCACCTGTTTGTGGGCTGTTCATGGTATATATGAGTGGTACATAAGGTCCACTCTTGTACTCAAACTCACAAATGTTTTAAAAGAATTTATTTTGAACCAATATATCATGATTTAAGTGAGGTTTTTGTCTGAAAACAAAGTTCATTAATTAAATAAGTTTTTTTTTTTTCCAAAAGTGTGATTAAATTCATAATGAAATAATTAATTGCTTTCCATCCATAAGATCACATAAAGATTGCGAGTAATGCAATAAGATTTTTTAAAATCAAGCTTTTAGGCCTTGTATATTAATTGAAAGTAATTGCTGTTTCTTCTGAACTGTTCTTAACATTGCTTATTTTTTTCTAAACTAATTATTGTAGGGAAAGTTAATCTAATTTTTTTCTTCATGTTGAAAGGGTTAGTTTTAAAAGTGTTATTAAGCAAATGAAAAATGGCATGAAATCTCTAAAATAGATTTCGTATAATAAATGATCTTCAGAAGAATAAAAAGCAATTTTTGAGGCTATTCATTTCGACTTTATTGGTAATTGTGCCAAATTATTTGCATTTTTAAATATGTAAATAAAACAATTTCAAAAACCTTGCAACAATCATTCAAATAAAAAAAAATGTATTTGGTTATGGAAATGGAACCAACACACCTCTAAACTGGTTTTAAGAAATCAGAATGCTCATTTTGTAATGAATAGAATCGAAAACTCAGTCGTCAGCTAGATTTGAATAGTTTAAGAAGGGCATGAGAGTAAATAAAAGGAATGTTCCTTTGTGTCAACTGAAAGCACTTAGCGAGAGCACTTTTACAGATTCCTTTCCAACTGTTCTTGCATAAGTATTCACTTGCATGGCGATGTTCGTGGTTGCATGCAAAGGAATTTTTCGTTTCGAACATCTCCAGACATGCTCTATTCGAGAGGCTGCAGGGAGAAAGATTTTTGAAATAAGTGCTATGTCTTGTTCTTGAAGAAAAAAAGAGAGCCGCTTGTTCTTAGACATTTAATTACATTCGGGATAGTTGTAAAATTAATTCACTTGAATTTTTCAATGTCTTATTTCCAAGTTCCTTGAAACATTCGTACAAAAAAATATTTGCATACGTAAAGGAAAAAAAAAAAAAAGCACTTCCAACAATTTTATTTTAATTTGATAATACTAATAATTTCATGTTTAATTCGCCTACAATCCATTTATTTTTCGAAGTTGTGAATTATTCGAAGAATCTCTACTTTTTTAATGGAAAGGAATTTAAAATAAATGTAACATATGAACAAATAAAAAAGATTGATTGTATCACCAGTTGGAAAATTTTAGTGATTTCTTTAAATTAGTGTTCAATTCCTTTTTAACATTGAGAACATATTTTAACTGCGTACAACAGTGGATAGTTTTGGGTGCTGGGGGATGAACACTTCACGATGTTGAAACATTGCTCTTTGGAAATCGATGCAATTATTGAAAGAATATGCGAAGTTTATTATGAGTGACACCAACAACTTTTTAAAGTGCTGTATATTAAATATTGACTTTGCAGACTAAAGAAATTGTATGAAAGCTGTTTTTGATTAAAATCCAATGTTTGTTAATTTTAGGCATAAAATTTTGATAGATATTTGAAAATACTCTAATAAGTTTTTAGAAGTTTTACATGATTTCAGAAGAACTCAGACTACACGTGCATTTTGAAACCAATTTCTGCTGAACGAGTTTTAAACACACAACAAGCAATGAATTTGAAGCAAAAATGAAAAATTCTTATTCAAAGATGTTAGCATAAATATTAGATAACAAAGTGTTTTTTTAAATTTATACTATCTAAATGTTAAATACAGAAGGCGGCAAAGAATTTGTGAGTCTTAAGAATGCATTGGACTACTCTCTTATACATACAATTTGCATACCGGAATGAAATTGGCTTAATGCTTAATTAGTATCAAAATATCCTTGGGTTTATAGACTCATCCATATTGAAGCAAGGGCAACGAATCGTGCAGCATATTTGTATAAAATTATATAAAAATACAGCATATTTTTATCCAGAAATGATTCTAGATGATCTGGAGATATCGCAATTTTGAATTTTATATAATTTATACTATTCATTTTATTAACTCAAAAGAAAATTAACATTTCATCCATGTATTTCCCTGGAGAACTTAATCGTGATATTTGCAATAAGTGAAAACTATTCAGTATTGAACCGGGAATATTTATAATTAGCACTGGTAAAGAGATTAGAAATCTTGACAATCAGTGCTTTCCTAACTGCAAAATCCCCGATACTAGAAAATGAGTGGTGCTCGCACTTTCAATGCACTAACAACTGCCGACAATAGAACTGTAAAAATGCCAAACAACGTTCACAACTAAATTTTTAATCCTTTTCAATTGTATTTGATTCATTTCATATTTATTGGTAGCATTCCCTCTGGACTCCTTTGTGTTCCCTCTGCAACCAGAAATAGTGATTTGCTTTCAAATATTCATAGCAAAACTATTTTGGGAATCTTTATATCTCACTAGCTAAAAGATTTGTGGGTTACTACAATTCTTTTCTGTAATTCTATTTTAAAAACTTTCTCATTTTTTGACTTAGAGCAGGCTTTACAATCCAACAAGACATTTCCTTAAAAGACTAATTTTTATGACATTTATTTTTGAAACTCAAATTGCAATCGAATATATAAAAATAATGAAAAGTTTTTAAGCACATCATTTCCTATCATAGAACTAGAAAATATTTTCATTTTAATGATTAACACTGAGAATTTTTGTAAATAGAATTACTGTTTTATAACGAAAAAAATTTGTAAAAATGCAATTAAATTAATTGCCGTTTTAAGGTATTATAAATGATTTTGAAATTCGATTCATACAAAACTAGTGTGTTTGCGTTCATCTTCCGGATTAATTTTTTTAATTTCAAATTATACATTCATATACAAATTTGAAATATTGTTTCGATTCCAAATTTTATTAATAATATAATAAAGCCTTCACTGAAAAAAAATTAAGGTAAAAAAACGTATTAAATTGAAAGTTATCACATCTTTTAATTTTATTCATATCATCGCTTAAATTTCAAAATAAATTCTTCATAATTTTTTGTTACTCTGTTCATTATTTGATTGATTTATTCTATACTAAATTAAGCAGAGTGAGTTAAAATGAATAAAATTATACCTGAGCATTTTTCTTTTCATTTGAAAGGTTTTTCTTTGCATTAAGTGATTAGTAAATGAAATATACAAAAAAGTCATTCAAAATAAAACAGGATTTGAATTCAGTGTGTGAGAAGACTTCTGACTTTTTTTAATATCGTTTTATTTTATGCTGTTAAATTTTAAATGTCATAGTTATTTTAATATCTATTAATATCTTTTTTTCGTATTTGATTTCTTTAATTTGTAACACATCGGGGCGCCTACCACGAACAACTCACCGATGGCTGATGATGGGCCATGCATGACGTTTTGAGAGAAACACTTCCATCAGGATACCTATCGACACACAATCGCCGTCGAATCTCCTCATTTTTGAAAATAATAATAGACTCTCCTGCACGGTACTACCGGGTTACATATCGGATCACGTATGACCATGAAATCGATGATATTTTAGGTCCATCCTATTTTCTTCAAGTAAAGTACATTGCTTCACTATCGAAGCAGAGACGTAATTTGCTATTCATTTAATTCCAAATTTTGATCTCGTTAAAAGGTTGAAAGCAAAAATTTGTTTCAAAAGCAACTTATACTTTGGCTGGATATTAAAACTCTGAATTGAAATCGTGGTGCGGAATTCCAGATTTTTTTATTAGGAAGGAGCAGATTTGTAGCAAATAACAGATCTGTAGCATTCGCTACTCGAGCGGCAGATTTGTAGCAAATGGTGATCTGTAGTAAATAACAGATCTGTAGCATTCGCTACTCGAGCGGCAGATCTGTAACAAATGGTCCATTACTCTTGTGCACTACGTGGGTTGAACCAACATTGTGTCATTACAATGTAGAGGAGGCTTCACAAACATTTTCTTTGAGTTGAACGGAGTGACATTCTAGTCTACAGATTTATCATATCCATATCCATACACACGGAATCGTTTAGTATGGTAGGTTTAGAACCAAGAATGATCTATTCACCAACAATAAATTCCAATGTATTATTTTTGAGCACATTTTCTGAGAACTTGAAAGAAATGCGGGAGTATTTTTCAAGATGGGATCCTTCAAACCGTGATTCGGATAAGCATTTTACTAAAGAAGAATCACTTTGGTTTTTCGGCATCGTCCTGAATTGAGTAAGCAATATTTTCTTTTGCATATTGGAAAGACGATAACTGTTACATTAAGCAATGCGCATTACAATCTTCACCAAGTGCACTCTTTTTTTCAAAATAGGGACTGCAATGCAAGCTACTACTCGGCTACTAATTGGGCAAGCCCATTAAAATAAAATATGATAGATTAATTGAATGCTGAACATTGCTGGATAAATTAGTCTTTTAAAAGTATATACAACTCTCTAACTATTTAATGTTTATAAACATTCTAAATTGTTACATCTCTAATTCGCAAAAAAACGATAAAAAAAAAGGAAATTGCTATTATAGCAACATTAGTGAATGTTGTTGTTTTTTTAATTTTATACGTTTATTGTGCGCTTGAACGGATATAGAAAACCGCTCATGCGTCAGTACAGAGCATGTGGGATCTTATTCTTCAGTGGGTGGAAAGGAATTCGAAGAATTTTATAAAATTAAAGGAAGGTTTGTATCGAAAATTTAAATTCGTATTTAATCAGTCAATTAAAATTTTCAGAATACTTTTATTCAAGCAATTCAGTTTAACATTTATTTACATTCAAGAACAGAAATCAAGCGCAAATAAAATACGAAGTTTTTGAAGAATCAGAAAAACGAGTATATTTACCTTTCTATTTTTTTCCGAAGATGTTTATTTCCCTGCAAAGAGGATATCGGGAAATTTTTTCTAATTGAATGAAAAAAAAATTAGGGAATTTCAATCCCCCCATATTTGAAACTGATCCGATTTCAAAAGAAATTTCAACATTAAAAAAAAAAAAAAAAAAAGCAATATTCGTATGTACATTTTCAAGATATTTGTATCATATTATATTTCGTTTATTTCTAAAACATTCCTCCAATAAGATGAATTGAATTGCATTAGAAAATGAAAGAAAATGTTATGCATATATCGTGTTATGTGAACAGGATTGAGTAGCATGGCAAACAATTCAAATATTTTATGTTTTAATGCAATTTTCGAGAATTAAGAAACGGACATTCGTATCGTTTCTTTATAAAAGCATTCCTACAATAAGATGAATTACATTTTAATTGAAATAGCAATGTTATACATATAACTTGTTACTATCGTATGTGAACATCATTGAATAACTTGCTATATTGAAATATAATAGTATGGTATACAATACAAATATTTGATATGTTAATTAAATATTCAAAAACTGGGATAGATTGCATCCCTAATAATAGAGAAAATAAGGAAAATCTGCCTACTTATGAAATTTTGCATGAAACAATAGGTGGTCCTTTTGTTCTGACCAAATTCTAAAAGAGTACTTACCATGAACATGGGTGACATTGCTAAGCTTATTCTTGGAGAAAGTTCTTTTGGAAATAATGAAAATTTAGTTTTATATACCTTTAAAATGATTAAATAAGGAAAGAAAAAAATCTGTTCTGCTTTAGTAGCTTGAGGGAAAAAAAATATTGAAGTGGAAATAATAGTATTCGGAAATGTTTTGCACTTTCTCATTCCACATGTTTGTCAATTACATTTTGAAGAAGCAATTATTTTGTGTTTCACAGTGCTATTTGAAACTCAGATTTGATTGCAGTTTACGCTCTCTTCACCTCGAATAACCAAGCTTTCAAAAAAAAAAAAAAAAAAATAAGGCTTTCAGAGAAATAAAAAAAAATATTTACTTCCTTTTCCTGTATTAGAAAAAAAGTTCATTTCATAATTTCTCAAAAAACAGAAAAGTCTGCTACTTTATACGGGTGGCAGGATTCAGAGTATTATTTCATTTGAAATTATTTCAATCTGTTCAGCTAACATAAAACGATTCTATAATAGACATCTATTAGAAGAAATTAAACATTCTTCAACAGAGAAATTGTAGTACAAAAAATTTCACTAGAGTTTCAATTTTTTTTTAACTGTCTAAACATTTTAAATGAGAGTCTTTTCTTACTCTGTGACGTTATAGGAAATATGAAATGAACCTTTAGTTATCACATTAAATTTCATGTTATTGGAAGTTTCAAATAAAAATAGATGAAAATATGGCAAATGCTCAAAAAATTTAGTAATTTTGTATGCAGAAAAAAAAAACAAATAATAAATTAAAATTTAAAAATAATAATAAACTCGAGATACATAGATATACTTTTGCACTAAGAAATTTCCTATTCCCAAGTTTGTTTTAACTTGGAATATGAAATTTAGATTTGGAGAAAAAAGGGGTTAACAAATTTGATTACAAAAATAAGGCTTTCAAAGAAATAAAAAAATATTTACTTTCTTTTCCTGTATTAAAAAAAGTTCATTTCATAATTTCTAACTTCATTACATAAACTCATTATTTATATTTTAGACATTATTTTTATTTGCTATGATTACAAACGAAAAGTTACACATTTAAAACCAAATTTATACTTAATCAATGAAACTGAAACATTTATAAGAATTTCAAACTAAGAATAGAATGAAATAACTTTATTCGTTTAAGTAATTTAATTACTCCATTAAATAAGATTAAGAAAAGTCTTTTAGAGTTGTTAAAAAAGATTTGAAATTGTCTGTTCAATGAAATGTTTGAAAGTATTTAATAAGTTTTGTTTTTAATTGATGTAAAATCCCTTCCGGAAAGTAAATACTTAATTAGTTCCAAAAACACGACTATTCTTTTCCCATTCTAGGAATCCAGTTTTGAATCGCAAGTTTTATCAATCAATTAGTTAGGAAAGTCAATGAGTTTTGAGAAGGTCATCAATTGTATACAACGCCATTTGTGCTTTATTACATGCAATCGAGTGCACAAGTGGCATTAGATGTTAGCACATTTCGAATGCGCCGAACAATTTCAAAAACATGATGGTTTATTTTGTTGGATTTTCTTTCAGTCAATTGTCAAAATAAGCATTGTAAAATAGAGTTTCTACTCGTGAAAATTTAGATTGTAAATATTAGAACACTTCATCTTTTTGAAAATAACTTACAATTCAGGAAGTTAATTCAAATAAGATTTAAAATTCTTTAAAAAGAATTGAAATGTTTGATCTTTTCTTTTCGGAAATAAAGCACATTTGATCTCTGTTCATGTCAATGCTGCATTTTAGAAAAGTGGATTAATCATTCGATTTTGGTAGAGTTATTTTAAAACGTTGTAACGAATAAGCATTCAATAGATGCTTCTAATAAAAATACTGAAAATGCCAAAAGTATCTGATTCGTATATTTAATGGAATTCAAAATTTCACGCCAGTCGGAGATTATATTTAATATAATACATCTATTAATATTAGGAGCCCACAACAGGCTTTCTTCCAACACAAAAGAATTCAAATGTTATTGGATTTATCATTAAAAAAAAAATTGTGCACATTAACGCTTGTTTTACAGAAAAAAACATTCGGTTCTCGTAATTTTTAAGTGATAAATTTTAAATGAACTTTATAATTCGAAATAATTAATTTGAATTGGGAAATATAAATTTCGTAACAATAATTAATCTCCTTTTTTCTTTAAATTTCGATGCGAAATTTAGAAGTTTACTTTTAAAAGAGGAAGTCCTATAATATTCTTGATTTACCGTGAGATTATTTTTTTTTTTCTGTATGCAAAGAAAAAAAATGTTTTAATATTTCCCTTTTTCTTCGCTACAAATTATTAAGGAATTTCATGCTGTAGTGTAAAAAAAGAAAAACGAAAAGAAGAAGATAAAATTAAACACAAAGGCTTAGTCGTTGTGAAATGGACATATAATAGAAGTATGTTATTCTGATAATTCAAATGTTACATATATGCTGTCACAAAAAATTGAAAGTAAAAAATATATTTATGATTTTTTTTTTTCATCATTGGTTTATTTTTAGAATTTTTACAAATGAACATTTTGAATTAAGTAATGGGTGACAATATGCAGCTGAAATCGCCAAGATCTACTAATAGGCTTTATCTGTTCCTAAAAAGGAAAAGGAATTAATTTTAGAGCTACAAATGAATTATTTTCAGAAATTTGACATTTTGTTAAAAAAGGATAAATGGCATTTTGAATTGTATATTCGATACACGTGCGTTATTGCCACCGTCTTTAAAGTCTTCTGCTCGCAGTAGACGCTTGCACTATCTTTACTGTAGCAAGGAATTACTGTAGTAGGGATTGAAGCTCTAGTGCTTCATGCACAAAATTGCAAATATTGTTTATCGCCTTTTTCTTGGCATATTAAGCCTTAATATTCATATCTTCTTGAAGCGAAACTTCCTGGATGCTAACTTTTGGGGTTTCAAATTATTAGAAAAGACTATGAATTACAAAAGTGCTCGCATTGAATCATCTGGCCACCTCTGTTGTGGTTTCGCCTAAGGTTCAGCCTCTAATCTTCCAGTGGCTCCCCATTGCAGTTTTCCACTAAATAATACCTCGAAAAATTGAGAGAATTGGCCATTCTGGACTTTTTATCCCACGAACACAGCAGAGCTTACCGTCTCACTTTCACACGTGCGTTTTTATGATACTTGCAGAGGATGCGTTCCGATTACATCCCCACTATATTGCAGTTTTATTCATTGTCTTTTATCTAACAATATAGTAAAATTCTGTATGAAGCGGTTTCTTTGTGAACGAGATATTGCTAGTTTTTGGGACTGTTCTTTAATTTATGGAAACCGATATAGAGTGTCATCTGCATTTCTGTGAGATATCTACGACTGGAGTTTAAAAATGGAAAATATTTTTGAGATATCTGCTTTCTAATTATCTAAGCATTAGAGGTTTGATAAAAAAAAAAACTTCTGCAAATTCATGTGACAGACATATATTTTAATAGAAGAATCTTTATTGAATTGAAAAAAAGTGAACATTGAAAAAAAGGGAATTTTAATAATTGAAAATTAAAAATATTGCTGATAAAATTTAATAACTGAATTTATGTCATGTCACAAGAATTAAAATTCTTCAGGTCACACTGTACTTTTTTTAATAAGATTTTCAATGCATTTATTCCACTGCCGGTGAGATTCAATGAGCATTCTTAAATATCAGTAGAAAGTAATTTGATTTTGAAATTAATTAAATATTTTTTAAATAGTTCAAAAGTTTTATCGTTAAAGCAAAAGCTTTTCCGAAGGAGATTAAATAATAGTGATCCTGATTATTTATTTTGAATCCAATTTATTTTATTGACTCTTTTGATTAATTAGCACTCAACGAACCAATTACGTGGCTAAATAGTTGACATTTCTGTTTAAAAGCAGACAGTAATGTCTACCATATGTCGTTTTAGAGCAAAAGATTGAAATTTTAATTTTCAATTAAAAAATAATTTGCACAGGATATTATTAAAAAAATTATCGGATTTCACTTACCATAAAAACGTATTTGCACAATAATGTAATAATGCCCTTCTTTAAGTATGTCCTTCTCAATAAAATTCAAAAGAAAAATCTCTATTTATTCTAAAATGTAATATCAAAGTTTCAGTATTATTTTTAATAATGAAACCTTTTATTATTATTTAATTTCCTTTTATTATTATCATTTTCGTAAATGTTAAAAATGAAATGAAGGGTTTTCAAGAAAAATCTTAACTATTTTTAATTTTCCATTTATGTCTAAGTAAACATCCTTCTATTCTCGAACACATGTGTATGTTAAGAAGAAAGAAGCGAGAATCGCTTCTCCACAATTTGACGTTAAGACAAAGAGTGACAGAGGCAAAAAGGAATCCACAAAATAATGGAATACCCTTTTATTATTCTATTTCATTGTGTTTCAAAAAATGGATGGAAAAGCCTAAAAGAATTTAAAAACAATCTTCGTTTTCCTCTCAGAATGACCTACTTATTCATTCATTTCTGAAGTTATTTTTAAAAGCTTTAAAATGGAAGATAAATCATAATTTGCTTTAAATTCGTTGGTCTCTTTAAGAAAAACGTGACTTTTAAAAGCCGTATGAGGGAAATTGAATCAAAATTTATGTGCTAAATGATATCTAACAGCAGATATAATATTAAACGAAAATAAATATCGGAATAAATTGTATTTTGTTAGATCAACGACAAACTAGAACAGGTTATTGGCGATGATCCAGAATCAATATCGAAAGAAAGAATTTCACTACAAGGAAGACTCTATAAAGGGACAATATTGCCTGTATTTCACAACATTTTTTAGAACTTCTAATCATTGACTAGCGTATTCTACGTTTAATGCTGAAATGGGAAAATTTGTTTGAAAGAACTTATTTCATCTCGTTTTAAATGTTTTAACTAGAAGTATGTAATAGGTAAATATAAGTAATTTAGAATTTATTATAGACTATTGTGCCTCACCCGAAGATGAATTTTAAACTACCTAGATTTAGTATTGATAAATTTCTGGAAGTCATTATAATGGTTCCATGTAAATAAAATAATAATTAATTAATTTTTAAACAAATCTGTTTATCATTTCTGGAAAATTGTTCAAATAATTTTTATAGGAACGAATTTAACATTTTATTTTAGGTAAATTTTCAACAACTAAAAGAGTATTATTTTGTTTGAAAATTAAAAACATAAAGAGAATAAATAAAGGCATTAAATAATTTTTCTTAAAATAAAAGAGCTCCACAGATTTTAAAAATGATTTCGATATTAATGAAAATTGTCGTCTATCAAAATAGAACCCTCTTTAAAAGAATCAATAGGTTTGTCTGAATGTTTTAAAGTATGATTTCTAAGGGAAAGGGAAAGATCACTAGATTTTTATAAAATAGTGATATTCAGTGCACTGAGTTTACCAATGCTTTTCAGAATCTTGAAAGGTGTGCTTTCTTGCTCCTTCCAGATGAACGGCTGTTCAAAGTCAATCTTTTTCGTTGTACTTGCTGAATCTCGACTTTTCAAGGCGCTCAATATTCTAATAGGTACGTTTTCCAAAATAACAAATAATTTAGTGTTAGATAAAAATAAAGAATATTTAAAATCATTAAACATAATTAAATGAAACTGAACACATTTATTCTTATTTCCACATTAATTTTCTAGAGATGCTTTCATTTTATCGCAGTGAATACTGGTGTTCCTTTTACCCCTTAGAGGGTTCAAAAAATAGAGCTAAAATTGTCTGAGCTTTTTATCTAATTGAATTAAAATGTTGAAATAAATTTATTCAAATTGTATACTATTTTGGGTTATCACTAAAAGAAGACAAACCAACACAATAATCTGCTCTCACCAATGAAGAACCTACTGCCCAGTCATTCACCTTGATCCGAAAAAAATATCTGAGGAGTAGGCATCAATGGGATGGGAGAACAATTCATTTCTATGGGTGGTAGAATCACAGTAAAACGCGTAGAATGTGTTTCTTTGCACAGAATTTAAGATTTGTGAAAATAATCCGTAAAAACAATGCTCTTTCTGATCTAAAAAATTGAAATTCGTTAATTCATCCATTGATATTGAACAATCAAAAGTCGATTATTATTGTTTTCAGAACTTCCCAAGAGTTTTTATTCTACACCAATATTGGAATTTGATTATTAAAGGTTGAAAAAGAACTGTTCAAGTACCATCGTGAGAATGAACTCAAGGGAATGACTCCTTTTGAATTAATTTCAGACTACGAAATGGGTAAAATTCACCTTCTTAACATGTTTGAACTTAGAATAATATTACTCCCATTTTGGATAACTCTATATCTCTTTCATCATATTTGTTCGAAGGCTAGTAAATTCATTTGATGAAAATGTATTGGAATAAACTTTAACGAAACTTTACTCTCTATGTTGTTTTAAGTGCCTTATCTTAATAAGCATGGTTAAATGAATATTCAAAGAAAATGATATTTTCTAGTGTTGAAATATTTTAGTCGTTGTTTACATACCACTGCATTTCACACCGTAAAGCAATGTTTTTTGAAAACGACCTCAGTACTGTCAGAAACAATTCAACGAGGAAGTAAACTAATAGGTTTTAATCTTGAACTTAATAAGAGAAAAATCAGTTTCCGCGAAGAAGAAAATCGGGCATTAATTTGATCTTTTGTTGCCCTTCGTGACAAAACTCGATCGGTTTTTCTACTTTCTAGTGACTTTTTCAGGTTGGAGGTCGGTCGACCTGAATCAACCTTGAAAAGTGATCGCAGATGGCTCCCCGGTGAAGGCAATTCGGAAGGAAATGACACTGAACAACTTCCGGGAAACTGTTGAAGGATCCCCTCCACAAAATGAAAATATTTCACTTTAAGATTCATATAAATACATCTTGCTTATCTCCCGAGATTATATTCAACTGCAATTAGATTCAGTGACAAGATGTCTAAGGTAAGCTTAAAATATTTACTCATTTCGTATTTTATTTTGTAATAAACTTCGACAAAATTACTAATTGCAGTGCTTTTTCACTTTTAAACAAATTAATTTGCTGAATTGGTCTTTTATTTTTTTAGATTTTGTCTATTCTAATGGAATCAAAAGAAATAGTCATTTTTAAAAATATTCATCAAATCACTTTAAATAGCTCCTCTAGTGCATATAAATTGTAATGGATTTAAATGTTACCCTTAACAAAATAAATCAACTTCGGGATTCATCAATAATTATGCATTTTTGCAAACATATTTTTATTCTATTAAAAGATAACTTAGAATCATTTTCGGATAGATTTCTTTTCTCAAAATTAAAAATCACATTTCAAATATCTCTGTGAAAGAAGGTTTACAATAATTGATGACTAGTTCGATCATTTGAATATTAATTTCTTAAATATCCTCAGATAGTATCAAAACAGTAATTCATTTGCTAATATGTTTTTAACTTTGTTCTTTAATTTTGTTAATTTTGGCTCTTTTTTGGAGATACTTTGAGGTTGCTTATTTGTTTATTAAACTTATTTATCTTGTAAAATGGCTCACTTAAAAATCATTAAGAAGGTATAGTTGATGCGTGAATCCTAATCATATTTTAGCTATTGAGTTCAACATTTAAAGAAAAAAAGTTAAAAATATTTTTCCATGCAATTCTATAAAAAAATTTTCTAAATTTATAATATGCCAAATTTATATTCAATTCAGTTATGATTGTACTAAATACTGTACTGTATGATGCTGTACTAAATACTAAATACTGTACTGTACTAAATACTAACTGCTAATACTGCTGTACTAAATACTGTACTGTAAAATCTAAATACTGTACTGTACTAAATGTTAAACTCTTAATTTAATTCTTTTAAGAAAAAGATGTACTACAGAAATATTTGATTTGTATAGCGTTTGTGATTTTCAAATTCTATTATATATCATAGCAATCAGAAAATTAAAATCTTTGCTGAGTAAATGCCTTAGTATCCCAAACAAATTAATTTTGAATCTATTTTTTATTCAGAAAAAGTTAATTTGGTATAGCTAAAATATGTTTTTCATTTTTCTAAAAAGTTGTTCTGTCTTGTTTATATTTTCCCCCAGAATAATTGCTTTAATATAAAAAAAGACAGCTTTACTTTGAAAAAAAAATTTCATTTCAACTTCAGATTTAACTTCTTCGAATTAATATCGTTGAATACATTCAATTCCGCATGAATAATATTTTCTTCTGTATTTTCAACTGCTATTGAAAAACGCGTCTACAGCTCCCTCTGAAGGCCAATGGATATGAAAAATAGTGGTTTTTACTAATAGAAGAATTAACTTAAGTTAAAAATTGAATTTTCTGAATATTTTCTCAGGGAACACTTCTTAAAAATTGTAAATTTATTAATTATTCATTTTCTTTATAAATATTTGTTTAAGCCAACATGGATGATAATAATTTGATCAATTACAGAAACAATACTTGCAACTATATAAATAAATTTTTATAATGAGTACTTTTTTTTTCACAGTTTCAATAGCTTTCGTGTTTGGGTGCATTCTGGCGGTGAGTCTGAGTTCACCAATCGCCAGCGAAGAGGGGTCTAGCCTTGTCCAAGAACAGGCCCAAGCCGACTACAAACAGCACCAGACTACCATAGATAAACAAGGCCACAGTTCATCTCTCTCCAATCCTGAGTACAACACCAACGGGTTCACTTTTTGACAACAAGGACAAGAATCAGGGATCGTGGATATGGCTTCGAGAAAGCATACGCATATTCAGAGAAACCGCCTTTTTTGATTTCGACGATGACAAAGGCACCTTGAATGCTCGGGACATTGTGGAGAAGTATGGTAGCAAAGAAGAGGATCTTACCAAAAATATCCCAAAATAGATGCTTGCTTATTCTGTTTTCAAAAGGAATTTTTTAAACTCTTTTTATTTTTTAAATATTTGATTAAAAATTGATTGAAACAGATTAAAAATTGCTGTCAATAAGTAATTTAAAACTGTTGCAGATAATGATTTTTAAACTACCATTGCCTTTTCGACTCTATACATTTTTGTAATCTTTTCTGTTTGCTTTCACCAAAAAAACATGTTTTTAATGTGCGGCCTACCTTAAAATTGTTAATTGGAGCCTCTAGCCCTCCTCTTAAGATTTCTTGTTATTTAAATATTGTACATACCAATATTCATTATTCACTTTTTGTACATTCATCATTCATATATTTTTATACATCTGTTTTCAAAATAAACTTTTAAATGACGATTTTGTGTCAAAGATTTTATTTTATTCTTTTTAAAGTACAGAAATAATAATTGGACCTTTGGTTCGTAAACAAAGACAAGCATCAATTAATGCTTACTATATGGAAAAAACCGCGTATATTTTAAGGAAAGTCACAAAGAAGCGATAACCCAATAAGATATATATATTAATTACAATGAAGCTGAGAGCGTAAATGTTACGGCAATTAAATAACGGTAAAAGCAGGGATAATATAGAATAATTTGGCAGTGCATAAAACCTAGACCCTTTCGACCTAGTGTAATATATGCGAAATTATTTTATATATCTTCCTTGGGCATTGTTAATAATCTCTAAGCATTACATATTCCACCTGAAAAAACCAATCTTAGAACACTACAAAGCATGGGCAGTACAAACAACAAAGAACGCCAAAGCCATAGAAAAAATTAATAATTTAATGAACTACCTAATCAACAATATTGACTATATCAGCCCATAGAAAAAAAACAATGAAAGAGCTTCATCTGTATAAAAAATATCTAAGTCTTATCTTTGTATACATAACTAACCTTTCTAAAAATATTAATTATGTCTATTGATATAATAACTATACGTAATAGTAAATATCAAAATTCTTAACTATTGTAGCTTTTAATCAAATTACTAAAATTTATGTATCTATTATATTTCACCATTAGTTTTTTTTTCTTATTACCATTTTCTTATTAATCAACATTACTATTTAATCATTCTCCTTTTTTGATAGTTTTTCGACTATAGTATCTTTTTGTTTTTATTTTATTTATCTCTTCTCTCACCTTATACTATGCCAAAATCAGAGCTTACACAGGCGCCTCACGTATCGGAGGATTAAATCAGCATGTAAATACATACAGATACTCCTCCGAATCGATCTAAACCCAGTGATATTATTTCTAATAGCAATTAAAAATTTGCCCGGCCTAGTGGGTCGATCACAGCCGAACAGTGGTTGGGCACTCAGCCTTTCCGTGGGTGTACAAACAAACACTGAAGCATCGCTATGAGCGATAAGGACAGTGGTACGCCTGCGGCGTCCAAGCATTACATATTGTTTAGGTGAAATATTAAAGGAAAGTCATGAAAAAAAGCTTTTTATGAAAGATATATATGAAAACTGCAAATACAGATACAAACTAAGTATTGAAATTTCTTGTCGAGGATATCATGAGAAAACAAAATGTTAACTAACTTGTTGTTCAACAAGGAAGGAATATATCTTATTTAAATTGTATTAAATTTTATTTCTCATAAAAATGTAAAATTTGAAAAAGCCTTCGTTAAAACTGCATTAATTAGAAAGTTCATAAAATCATTCATCATTTTTTTTTTACTGAAAAATAAGAGAATTGTATTTTTATTTAATATTTTCTTACACAAAAAATCAAATGAGTTAATTAATCGAATTAATTAATCTTCAGCAAATAGGTTAATTTTTGTTGCAACAAGGATGGCTTAAACAGTAGTGTGAACAGCACAATCGATACACAAGCGTTATTGCCACCATCTTAAAGTCTTTTTTGTAGACATTTGCACCATCTTTTACTGTAACAGTAACAATTTAAAACTGGAATTGTGGTTGAAGTTGTAGCGCTTCATGCGAATAATTGCAAATATCTAGTTGTTGGCTCGTAGTCATCCTTGGATGGCCCTTTTTGGAAGTTAAATTTCGTGGTTTCAAATTATTAGAAACTACATAGATACTCACATTTAATCGTCCCTCTGTTGCGGTTTTTATCTGTCTCTAATCTTCCAATATCCGTCCATTCAGTTTTTTTTCAGAAAATGATGCCTCGAAATCATTGAAAGGAATTGGTAATTCTGAATTTCTTATCCCACTATCGCAGCAAAGGCTGCCGTCTCTCACACGTGCATTTTGTGATATTTTCAAATACATTTTGATCACACAGCCGCTATTTTGCATATTGCTGTTTATTCATCATCCTTTTTCTAACAACATACTAAAATTTCGCATGCAGTAATTTCTTTATGAACGAGATAATGCTGGTTTTGTGTTTTTGTCCTTAATTTCGAAAATCAATGCATATTAATAAGTTCTTCTATTAAGGAAAGATGTGAAATATATATATTTGCTTAGATTTTGTAGGACTTTGCATAAGTTTACCTTTTCATGCAAAATAACACAAAGGAAATTAATTTTTAGGCAATAAAATTATTGGCTACAAAAATGTATCACTACACTATCTTCCAGTTAAAAAAATAGATGTAGTTGAAAGGAAAATATTTTTTTAAAAGATTATTATATTAGTTAAAGGTTATTTGTTTGAAATTATCTATGAATAAAAGATCATAGAAAATAAAACAGTTTAAAAAATAATTAATGGAAAAGAGTCCTATTTACATTCAATTTTTTTTTGTACTTGAGTATTTAGATATTTTAACGAGTCCTTTTATTTTCCACAATATTGCAGTCCTAACTGTTGCGCATTTTTTTTACTATTTCGTGTGATGATGCTTATTTACATGATAATAGCACAATTTATCATGTAAATAAGCATATATAGAAAGTTTTCACAACACATGTATATTACTAATAAAGTTTATTACCGATTAAACAATCTTTGATTTCTCAAATTATATTCTTAATCTTCAACTAGGTTGTAAGAAAAACTAAGCATTTATGGAAAGACTGTAAACTGAAAAACTGTAAAAGATAACCGCATCAATTAAGTTTATAGTGAATTGAGAATAAGCCATTTCAAATTTATTAAATTATTTCGGCTCTACATAAGAGTTTGTTTAATGCAACAAATCCTGTTAATCAAATAATATCAGAGTTTAAGTTTAAATATATACATTTTAATAAGTTTTGTGCATCAGTTTTGTACGGTGTACAAAACTTAAGCAGCGCTTGTTCATTTTCCCTTTAGTTGAAATACGAAATGAAGTTATAAAAGACTTGACTTCTAATTTTTAGAGATGAGTAGTTGTACTCAACTTCTTTTATAATTTGTTAGGAGGTATTCCATCTGAAAGAATATAGGTAATAAACTTAATTAGTATTATACATATGCTATGCGCAAATATTTAAAAATAAATTCTTCTATGTATTCCCATTGAATGCATTATAAATAATTGTCCGAATCGTATCTTTACATGTTTATATCATGGAACGAATATTACTCTTTGAAAAGCTTTTCAAATATAAAAATTTCCTATGCCCATTAACATAACTTGAATAACATAACTTTAAGTGGAATAACTGAGAAGCATTTAACATATAAAGAAATTTCTGTAAAAATCCGTTTCCTGAATATATTTTATTTGATATTTAGTTTTGAAAAACTAATAGAAAATTGCGAGAAAATATATTCCTTTGAAATAAATAGAATCCGTGTTGGATTTTGAAATGTTTTAGAGTATGCATTATGTTATATGTATTGAGGTGGAAAATTCAATTTTACAAATAAGAATTTTTGACTTCCGACGATTCTCGAAAACAATCTTTGAGTATTTTGGCCTCAGGTGGAAAGGATTCTTTACCCACAAACCTCTGTCTCATATTTCGATCGAAGATTTTCTTTATATCCTATTTGATGAAAAGATTTCAACCAGATATAGCATACAAGGTAGAAGTAAATATAATCTGTGGATAAAAAGGATTGAGGTGATGTCTTATGCTGCAACTGCCGTTCGAACTCAACGATCAACTTTTTCTTAATTTCCAGAAAAATTTTTTGGCATTACTATAAGCGTTTCTTAACGAAAAAAAAATTCCAAACACAAAAATATAATTCAAGACAAACTGATGTACATCAAATTTACCAACAAATGAATTTTCATTTTAAGTTCTGTAATATGAACAAATGATAAAAATATAACCTTTTTTGAATGTTTTTTCACACCAAATACACTATTCTACTGTAAAAATAATTCATACTATTTAAATTTAGTTAAAAAGAGCTTATTGTAACCATACTACAATAAGCTCTATTACAATTTGTTATAACAAAAACAATTTACAATTTTGTTGCAATTTGTTATAACAAAATTGTATAACAGCTGTGTGTGATTTCAGTATTTATTTTTAAATGATAGAAATGTTAAGTATTTTTCATATTTTAATGAAAGCAAATTCATTAAGAGAATTTCTGCTCGTGTTATAGATTTTCACTGTAATCAATTTTTCTTAAAATTTAGATTTTAAAAAATAACAATTTTAGATTCAATCTCTAGAGAAATATAATAAAAGCCACTTTTATTCTTGTAGCTATAATTCGTCTTCTCATGTTGTCTTAAGAACAACTACCGTCTTTTAGCCTATTAAAAAAAAATAAGACAGGGTTTTTAAGCTATTGACACATCAGTGATAAGTCTATGTGTCTGAACAAGTATATATCTTGCATTGTAAGTTAAGAGAAAATTAATCTAAGAGAAAAATTATTTATATATTTTTTTTTCTGATCTGTACACTTCACAGAGTATTATTTTCATGAAGAATTTTCTATTCATGTTTAAAAAGTTTAATGAATAAATTTTTCCATAGCTTGTATAGTAACAATTTTGAACTCCTTAATTTTTAAATTAACCTTGCTAAATATGCATCTATTAATATTTATGTTTTAAGAAAGGGATTTCTGGTATCATTGTATCAACAAACCAATATACAACACATTATTATTGCGATCATTTATGTGACCATTATTGCGAATTCAACTTTCCTAGAAAATCTTGACTACTTTGAAGACTTAGTGATAGAGAAAAATATTTTCATTTTTCTTTGATTTCTCAAATTATATTCTTAATCTTCAACTAGGTTGTAAGAAAAACTAAGCATTTATGGAAAGACTGTAAACTGAAAACTGTAAAAGATAACCGCATCAATTAAGTTTATAGTGAATTGAGAATAAGCCATTTCAAATTTATTAAATTATTTCGGCTCTACATAAGAGTTTGTTTAATGCAACAAATCCTGTTAATCAAATAATATCAGAGTTTAAGTTTAAATATATACATTTTAATAAGTTTTGTGCATCAGTTTTGTACGGTGTACAAAACTTAAGCAGCGCTTGTTTTTTACAGTGACAAAACATCTGGGAAACATGAAATTCAGAATACATAGAATTTTGTATTTAAAAGAAGAAGAAAGCATACTACCATTAAAACAAACAGAGAGCAAACAGATGGAATATAACAAAACCTTTTTTGAAGAAGTAGCGATACCACAAATGCTTATCTGTTAAAGAAAAGAAAACATCAAACAGATGTCTCTTAGCAAAGGATATGACCCCTCCTTAACTGCAATGGCTGTTTAAGCAAAGTCTCCCCATACCAACATCAGATTATTCAACAGTTGTTGAGTTAAGAGTGCCCATTCTTCAGTGAGCATCAATTTCATTTGTGGGGGCCTCCAGTGGATATAATCGTACTGAAATGCATAAATCAAAGAATCTACACCTCTATGGAATTCAAATCAAGGAAATTAGTTGGTTTATTCGTTCGAGTGATGCTTTTACTTTCTAGAAGCTTCTCAGAGTTCGATGTAACCCGTTATAATCCATAAAATTTAGGTATCTCCGTCGAAAATTTGAAACTCAGTTCATCCTATCGTCATAATGCTTTCCCTGAGGAGCGTGCCAGTACCACTGTAATCATTTCTGTCCCTTGTGTTAGTGGGATTAAACTGTTTCCTACCTCTCTTCATATCAATCAACTTGCATTGAGAATCGATTTGACACTGAAACGAAACTCATCTGTAAGAACTGTGATTCCATTCATGAGATATCCATTTTTAACCATGCTGCCAATGGGTAGCTGTAAATGGGTATGCAACGTTAGAGACAGTGGGGAGCAGTGGTGGGAATGCCTGCATGAAGGTATTTGGCCACAGTAATGCGAGACACTTGTGATATCGTTGTCATACACAGTCGCTGAGGAATGGTATATGGTATCGAACTGACTGGTATAGATTCTTTTCACTTTCAGGATATTTTTTGCTTTCCATGTTCTTGAAATTACACTTTTGTCGATTCGAAATCCTTGGGTTGCGCTTGTCTTAATACGCCCCTTTTCAAATTTGCAAATCATTCTGTCACTATAAAGTCATTCAAGTGGTTTGTTCTAGAACAATTCCATGTACAAACTCACTTGAACCTGTAGAAATGTTTTTAATAGTGCTTTCCTACTTTTTATCATAATTTTGCGCTGCACACGCTGACTGTCGATATTTGGTGTCCTCACGACGCCTGTGATACTTTTTATTCCTGATATTTGCATATGAACAACCTATTTACTGAATTAGGGTTAATTGTACTTATCGCAACAAGCATTTTCTACAATTTCATGGCTGTCTGTCTAAAAATGACATCGTTGCCTAACTTTTGCTATTCAATGTAAATAGAGCAATTAATTTAACTTAAAATTCATAAAATACCACATGTATACAATTTGAAGTAAATTTTAGTTTAATTCGATAGATTATATGCATGTAAATCAATGTGATTCTACTCATTCCTACAAAATCGAAGACTATCTGAAAATTGAATATAGTTTATAGAAAAAAAATGCATTTAATTCTAGATAGAAGAATGTATTTGCTCCCCAAGTGAGTCCGGTGAAGTAAACATTAGGAGCTTCAATACAAGAATAACTAAGTTACGATGGTTGATCGCAACGTCCTTCTCAATTGTTTCTGCACACATGATTCCACTTGAAATGTTCATTAAGATCTGCTGTAACTCCACACTATCTTTATCGAACACAAGTTCTCGAAAAAGAAGTTATTTAATAAGAGATTCTTTGATTTCTCAAAGGAAATACACTTTTCGACGACATTTTGCGTTGACAGAATACATCACTTAACGTTTTTGCTTTCAAAGTTTTCCTTTTTGTGTGTACTTTTTCCGCTCTTCAATAAAATTTGTGGGATAATTTGATAATCTCAAAATGTAGAAAGTTCTTCAAAAATTAAAAGATTTTCGTCCTCTTTTGAATGGAATAGTTTCTGCTGGTACTTAAATCTGTCGTTTTAGCAAATTTCTGTTTTTAATTTGGTATATTTTTCCTAAAACTAATAAAAATACATCAACCAACGAATATTTAAAATATTGGCGAATTTAAATATAATAAAAATCATATAATTAAGCTTTGAACTGCTGTACATGTAATGTAGAGAACAAAAAAAATTGTTAAAATTTTCAATATAAACAAAATTAAAATTTTTACTTTCATATTAAAAATTTCCAGAGTCTATTTAAAAGAAAATGGAAGTGAGTTCTTCAATGATTCTATACAGAGAATAAATCTAATATTTTTAAATTTTTCATTCCTTTGCAATATCTAGTAGATTAAAAATTGGTTTGTCAAATCAGATTATAGTAAAAACAATAAAATAAAATAATAGATCACATAATTAAGCTTTGAAATTCTACACATGCTGTTTAGAGAACAAAAAAAGTTATGTTAAAAAATTTCAGAATTTCTTTAAAGGAAGTTCTCGGAAAGTGTTATAATAGAGCCTCTGAGGAGGAATTTCTATTTGACTGTCAAGTTTTTTTTTTTTACTTATTATGGTTTTAAGAAGAGTTAATTGAATGAATATATTGAATTTAGACTTTCTGGATATATTTTTATAATGAGATATAATTATAAAAAAATTACGTTTTTTAATTAAATGACGTTAAACCTCAAATTATATAATAAAAAAAAAACCTTCAAGCTTTATTTCTTTCAATTCTGTAGATTAATGAAATTAAGCTCCTTAAAAGTTTAATTTTTAATTCTATGGCCGAGTGATTATTATTTATTGTTTCTAAGAAAAAAATTAGAAGTTCTTTACTTAGTTTTATAATTTGACAATATTTAACACAATTTTTTTGAAAAAATATAAATTTGATTAAAAATATAACAGGAAATAATGATTATCCATGGAATAAAATAATGCAAAAAATATTGTCCCATCGTTTGGAAATAAAAGAATCCTTAAGTTAGTATATCAATTTGCAGTCCTTTTCAAACTATTATTTAGATAATTTTTCTTCATTGGCTATGAAAGTGTAATTATATCTAATTTTTAGCTATAAATCATCTTTTGAGAAAATTAGACGTTCAATTGCCTGCACACACTTTGTTAAATTACCATAAAATCTGCTGAAAAAAAGTTCATTTGGGGATCACATTTTTGGCGACTGAAGTAATCTCCCAAAACTCAGCATTTCTATAGTTCCTTCTTACAATGAGAAAAAAGGCGAGTTTTTTTCGTAGCGAATGAATGAATTATTTTTCAATTACTAATATTTACTGATTAATGCGCAAAAAAAAAAATCAAATTATTTATGCAATCTTCGAAGCATTAGAATTCGGCCTTAGAACATGTCAGATTTTTTGCAGACATTGTACTGTGAGGGAAAACTAGAGAGTCTTTTACTTCAAATATTTATTTCATGAAAGTATACTGCTGGCAAACTCCCGGATAACATGCGTTTGGAGCATACTTAGAAGGACTTTGTGCTGTGTGGAGATGGCTTGGATCGATTTTTTGACTGTGGTTTCGATTAAAGAGATTATTTCAAGGGTTTATAAGGATATTTCAAAAGTTCAAAAAGGCATCTTGGTTAAAAAAAAAAAAGATCGGTTTGCAATGTTCTTATTTGGATACTTTTCGATGCTCTTGCTTTTATGAAGTACTTGTAACTTTTTATGCCGTTGAATTGAATAATACTTCATGTGTAGCCTATGATCCACACGTTTCATTTGACCAAAGAGATTCACCTTTTTTGTCATGTCTAAATCTTACTTGCTTAATCATTAATGATAATGGTTAAGGTCATTCGCATAAGTCGTTAAAATGCATTACTCAGTAAATTATACATTTTTTTTTTTTTGTTTCATCCATCCGAAAGTCTATTGAATTTGCATTCATTTTTAATGAAAGCTTAATTCTCTCATCCCAAGCATCTCGTTCTGCGGAATAAAGGCTTCACTGCATGAGAACTGACTTCCAGAAGGATTTTCGTGGGAAGTCTCTGAGGAAGAAACCATTTCAATGTTCTTAATTGCTTCCGGCTCAAGAGATCTTTGTAAGTGCAGGAAAAGAACAAAGTTGATCGCATTCCGTCTTCTGGACAGTCATTAACGGTTGCTTTCATCAGGACTTTCCGGCGGATTTAATTGCAACAAGATAAAGAAAAAGGATATTTCAAATATAATACATTTTTTAGAATACTGCCTGAGTGTTGAAAGATGAGCTGATTTTCAAATGTAGTACAACTTGAAAAGATTTTTATCCCCATTTCTCTGCTGATTTAGCTTTATAATTGTAAAGAATAATTTTTTTTTCAATGAATGTCAAAGAGTGTAGTGATTATTTCAGTAGGAAAATTTGTCTCAGTATTATCAATAAAGGAGTAAAATCTCTCCTTAAAATAGATATGCTTATTCAGTGGATTTGTCCTTTCTAAGGTTCAATTTTAAATCTCGGATGAGAAAAATAATTGACAATTTTTAATCTTTATTGATCATTTGTCTATTTATTGATCATTTGGGAAATGAATATTGAATGCATATATTCTTATATGTAATATAACCAAATAACCAATATTTTAGGAATAGCAGCATCAGGTTAAAAATAAGCTGAAAAAAATGTAAGCCTTAGAAGTGAATTTCAAATGAAGTCTACATATTTTATATCCTTGGGAAAACTTTTCGTTCGCTGTTCGATTTTCTCGAAAAATATATAACCAGATCCTAATCATATGCTAATGGAAGGGATCGAAATTCAAAGTTGTTCAGATTTTTAAGACAAAATTCACTGAAGTTGGGATGCCTGAATTATGCATATATTGGCCAGCCAGGTTTATAACTCTTCCAGATAATAAATTATTTACATTTAGGGATATAATTATCGAGGCTAGTAATTATTTACACTTATGAAAAGAAATAAATCTCCTGTCAGATTCAAAATTAGTGGCATTCACCTTGTGTCAGCTTTTAAAGTAATCACTACGAACAATGTACGAAAGGAATCACTGCGAAGTAGAAAAGATGGCAGCAGAGAGCAGCTGTCAAGTGTCAGAAAGAAAACATTCATTTTATCGTTGCCCTTGTTCTTTTTTATATTCTATTTTTGAGACAAACTCACGTTTCTATAAAAATTGAAGCTTTTCTTTGTGGTCCCATAAACTTAGACTTTGTTTATTTGGTCCGTACTATCATTTCAATTTGGCATGCTTGCTCTAGCAGATTTGCTAATTAATTGGTGAAATCATAGTGCTTATCACAGATGTTTTTCTTGTTGGAAAGTAAAATAAGGCAATGAGTTATAGCTTTATTTGCAATTTATTTGTAATACTATTACTCCAATAAAATGTTACTAAATCTTATACTATCACACAATGATAAAAGAAAATAATTTCCATTTAATTTTCTATTTTTACTTTATTCCAGATATTATTAAAAATAAACTAAATTTTTCCATTGAAACAAACGATTGATTTTACTTTTTTACTTGATAAAAACTTTTTATTCATGTTCACTTTTAACACTCATGTCCATACATTAAGGATAATGAAGTTCAGGCAAAGAAAGAGACAGAAGCAAAACAAATTTGACTTATTTGTAAAGTCTATTTATTAAACAAAAGGTAAAAAAGAGCAAAAAAGATGCTATATGTTTGACATAATTAATAAAAATTGCGATTTTTACTCCCTGGAGCAAATTTCAAAAAAGAACCTATTTACAAAAAACAGTATAACATGGTTAGTATGATGGTTAATATGGAGTATGTCTCCCGGACGATGCAATACAGGCCTTACAACGCCTGGGCATGCTGAGTATCAAATTATCAATCTGATCTTGGGGAATATTACACCACTCATCAAGCAATGCCCTCCGAAGTTCCGGTTGACAGGTGGGGGGGGTTGACGGGCTGCAATTCTTCGGCCAAGCATATCCCACACATGCTCTATTGGATTCAAGTCCGGTGAGTATGCTGGCCAATCCATACACGGGTGATATCCTCCAATTGAAGGCATTCGTCTACAATGCTTGCACGGTGAGGACGGGCGTTGTCATTCATAAACAGAAATTCAGCACCCATGGCGCCCCGAAACAAACGTACATGTTGTTCCAGAATGACATCCCGATAGATGTGGCCTGTCATCGTTACACTCTGAACATTTCCGGAACCAAGAATAATTCTTCCCAAACGTGCCATCCTGCACCACCGTAACGGTGTCGTTCAATGGTGTTCTCTTGGTGGTAACGGGTACCTGGCGCTCTCCATATGAAAGTCCGGCGAGAATCAGACTGCAAACTAAACCTGGACTCGTCGGAAAACATCACACCAGACCACTGTTGCGGTGTCCACAATGCATGCTCTCTACTCCAGGTTAATCGCAGGCGACAGTGAGTTGCGGTAATTAGAACACATCTGACAGGCCTACGAGCATATAGACCAATGTGCCCTAAGCGTCTGTACACGGTCTGCCTTGAAACTATCGTACCGGTAGCTGAAGAGAGCTGACGAGACAGGTCTGATGCTGTGCTCCGTCTGTTTCTTTTGGCAGTAACTGCTAAATACCGGTCCTCATTCGGCGTTGTAACTCGGGGCGACCTGTGCTGTAACATCTACTCACATTACCATCATCTTGGAATCGTTACCAAAGCCTGGAGATGACACTCTGGGCGATTCCAAGTTCCTCGGATACTTCCAGCTGGGTACGTCCACATTCCAGTCGTCCGATAATTCTACCACGTAGAAAATCATCCAACTCGCCAATCATACACTCTCGTCATTGTGACGTACTATCCGCGCCATCTGGTGGTTTCCTGTAATTTGCATATTCTTCTTCAAGATGTGTGTGATAATTCTACAGGTGAAATTTTTATTTTAGAGTTCAATTTCTGTGTGATTCTGAATTATCCTAAATTTATGGACATGAGTGTATTTTACCTTGACGAAGTAAATTTAATGTTCGCGTGCTTTATTTCTGTTTTCTATAATTTGATAAAGCATTATCGATTAGAAATGGATACAAGAAATGCTATTTGCACGTTAGACTAAATTTTAAAAATAATTTAGTCTAACGTGCAAACCATTCGTGCTTTCATTATTTAAAAATAATATTGAATTTTTGTTTTATTGAATAATATAAAGAAATATATGATAGATATATATGCGTATATATCTTGTAGAATTTTGTTCAGCGTTTATTCGCTTTCATTTTTAAGTTTTTTTGTATTTTAAATTTTTTTGCTATATTAAAATTATATTCCCCGATAATATTAAAATGTCGCCAAACACGTGTTTAATTTGTAAAGTATCCTATTATGCTTTCAACTGATAGATTGAGGGATATTTTATATAATTACATTGGTTTCAAAAACTAATGAAAAATAAGAAAAATTGAGACTATTTGACGAAAAGTAATAATTTTCATAAAAATAATTCAGTATACTCAAAGAATATGGCTGCGTCAGATTATGATATGAAAATTAGCTGAGATGCTGTCGTTTAACGTCATTGAATAGCGATGGAAAACAGGCTATAAAAGCGTCTGTAGTTTCAACAAATAGAAATTGCGTAGTGAAATGTCGAGTTGTTTAAGGTATGCGAATTAACGCATAATTTATCTGAAGAGTTACGATGGCGAACCATTTGGGCGAACAAACGCGAGCCTCTTACGCAAGATCATTTCTATGAACGGAATCATCTTCTAGAACAGGGGTCTCCAAACTTTCCAGCCTTAGGGCCATACTGTTTACTCAGTAAATACCAAGGGCCAAAACCGTTTTAATTTTTCTGCCATTATTTATAATTTCTAGACTAGTCGCCGAGTGCGCGCTCTGAGTGAGCATACGCTTGCTAAATTCGCTGGTTCAATTACTACATTGACTATTGTGTGTATCGATACGACCGTGACACTTGACGACATCTAGTGGTTAAAAGCGGAAATAGGTAGGTATAACTACCGAGGGTAACCGCGGGATGTTCACTAATTTATAATGTTAGTGGGATTCATTTCAATTATTTGTTAGTCGTTATGCTTAAGTTAAATTTTCTGCGTATTATGCTTGTCATTAAGCTTTACCTAGCAAGTCAATAATACTGAGTTATTATCATTCTGTGTTTTTTTATCCAATTTATTACAGCAGCAATAAGCTATTCGCTGTCGCGGGCCGTATTGATCACACTGGCGGGCCGGATTTGGCCCGCGGGCGTAGTTTTGAAACCCCTGTTCTTGAACGTACAGTAGTTGCAGCTGAGTGCAGCAGGTAATAGCTATTTACAGCTAAATGCACGGAGACACCTCAGATCTTCTCTTGCAGCAGCCACTGCAAAGAAGTATTATTTAGAAGACAAATTTTATTTAGAAGACAAATATATATAATTGAATTAACATATATTTGTCTTCTAAATAAAAATTAAACCTTAAATTGTTAATAATAATTCTAATGAAGCATTTTTTATATCAATGAATGAGTATAATCATCCAGATGAATTGTATGCAGGAGACCCTCGAAGGAGGGCTGTGTACGTAACGTCCAGTATTGTGTGTCCTCTTCACACCACGCAACCAAAACCAAGGATCTAATTAGATCCGCTCCCATGTGAATTGAAGTGCAAATCAACGGAAATCTGTACTATTTATTGATGAGTCCATGTTTTATTTGCAAAGGAATACAAGAAAAGATAGTTGGTCTGGCTGGCATCCCAGTAATATTAATGAAAAGACATATTTGATGGGTCCAATATATGTGTCTGGAGTGGTATGTTTTTGTTTGAATGACCTCATTGGCCCGTATATAATCTCAAGGAGCACCTTTACTCCTACAAATACAAAGCTAATACAACAGAAAATAATAAATAATTTTTCTTCTTGAAGTCAGATGTGTTTTGGATTTTCTCCAGGATAAGAAAGAAATAATCTAAATGAAAGATAGAAACATTAAAATACTGATTTTTTTATTCGTTAATTATTTATTAATACTTCTATATATTATACTATCAGTTATGTAGAGACAACATTCTTGATCCCATTATTTCTCTTCCGTAGTGCAAGATTACGACTCCTTTGTCCTCCCAGACCACAATGCTAGACCCCATATCTCGGTAGGTGGAGTATTGCCTTCATGGAGAGACTATTCTGCATATGTGTTGGTTAGATCGTTCTCCGGAATTTCGCTCAATTAAGCATGTTTGGGTGGCTGTAGGGAGACTTATTACTGTGTTTCGTCTAGATTTCTGCTCACCTTTCAAAGCCTTCCAAGTCCTCAGCATAGAAACTGACTTTGATATCAACTAAATTAATGAACACCATCCTTTTGAGCAGGGTGATCACATTTTATAGTGAAGCTGATCATACATCGAACTCGAATATTTTGTATGTTTCAATTTTTGTATTCTCAAGACAAAAATAAAAGATTCTTTTCTTTTATGCCTAATTTGTGGAGCACTTTTAATTAATGTTTTTACCAAATTAGGTTAAATTTTGCAATCACAATTTTTTTCTGACTTTTCTTTATTTCTCGAAACCAGTGAATGTAGAACATTTTTTTTTTTTTTTTTTAGCTTTTTTTTCGTATGATAGTTTTTGTTCAATATATTTAACAAAGTAAAAATATATCATTTCACTAAATCTGGGCAAAGCCAAGATAGATCTACTAGTCAGTTATAAAATGCGATCACAATTAATTAATAAAACGTAGAAGGATTCTGCCATTAACTGTAAGTATTTGATTTAACTTAATGTGAAAGTTTCCATCTTACATTAAAAATAATTCAAAATAATTTGCACATGTTTTATTTCAAATGAAAAAAGCAAAATTGAATGTCTTATTTAAAATCATCCTAGAACCTACAATTGAATTAATATATATTTTCCTTCTAAATAAAATTAAACCTTAAATTGTTAATAATAATTCGACTGAAACTTTTTTGATATCAATGAGAAAAAGGAAATTTTTATTGATGAATTTACATTGAAAATAAAAAAAAAACCATACATTTAGAGATATTTAGACAGTACAAATACAAAGCTATACAACAGAAAATAATAAATAATTTTTCTTCTTGAAGTCAGATGCGTTTTGGATTTTCTCCAGGATAAAGAAGAAATAATCTAAATAAAAGATAGAAACATTAAAAATATTGATTTTTTATTCGCTAATTATTTATTAATATTTCTATATATTATACTACTACTATATATTATACTATGTACTTCTGGGAATACGCGACTTCACAGTCTCTCAGAAAAGATCGCCAACATGCAAAAGTCTTGATTACATTACATACTACCTTATAAGAATCGAACTGTATCTTAACAACCTAGTTGTTCAAAATTATTCATTTATTTTTGGTGTTTTTTTTTATCTGTATGTTAAGGAAATTTATTTTTACGTTGAAGCCCGTATCAAAGGGTTTTTGTACTGTAAGTGAACTAAAACTGCAAAGTTGGTCTCAATGTAATATCAAATGAAAAACAATTTGAACCCATTCCGACTGTAATTCAAAAATGAACTCATTGAAATGTCAATAAAGTGATAGTAGTGTACTGATTTCGAGATTATTGGAGTCCTAAAAAGACAGCAAGAATTTTGTGCTTAAAATATAGAGTATTGTACAAGGAACTTTTCATTTTGTTCGAAGTTATTGATTCTTATTATTCGATTAATTTATGGATAAATTCTAATTCGGAAAAAATTTGCTGTAGATGATAGATGTTTTTATATAGAAATAAACAAAATGTTACGATTTAAAAAAAATATTTGCAAATAAGAAAATTTAAATGTACTATGGCCTCGAAAGATCGTGTTTAAATTTGCATTACATGAAAAATAGCTAAGATATAACTCTTGACACATCGACGATTTATTTTGTGATAAAATATTCTTAAGAATTAATTTTTATCTTTTAAATGGCAAAATAAAAATGCTTAGTTAGACGAAAATAACTTACAAAACATTCTAAGCAAATAAAATATTTATGATTGCATTTTAATTATAATTTTTCTATTAACGGTATTGTTTTTATACGTTGACTTTAGAATGATTATTATATGTTTGGAACGATAACAATATGATACTCAATCAATACTCAAATTATTTACAATACTCAAATTGAATTATATTAGATACAATAGGAATACTCCAAGTATTTAGATTCCTCTAATTTAAATAAATAAATTGAAATCTGTTGAAGTTCTAGATTAGCCTCAAACATCACTTTTTTATGAAATAAAAAATTTTCTTTAAATATAATTTCTGAAATATTTCAGGATGAATAGGGAGAAAACTTAGAAAGACAGATTAAAAATCTATACATTTTGTCATTTTCTTTCAGAAATCAGAAGGTGAAAAAAAGCGGTTCTAATGCATAGAAGCTTCCCTCTAATATATCGATTTGTAAGCAGAACAAAGAGATAAGATAAAAAACATTTGTTTTCTCGATATACTCAAAGAAATGGTTCCAGAATTTCCTCAACTTTCTTTAAGATTGTAGAAAGAAATTCCATTTTTATACGAAATAAAGTTTTTTTCAATAAATGCTTTTGATAATTTTAATAAATTTAAAATCGGTAAGCAATATGATTGTAAACTAAATATGATTAATCAGTTAAATCAGATATAAGCTGAAAAATATAATTTTTTATGTAAATGGCAGAAAACAAAGCTATCAACCTTCTGTAATTGCAAATATTTTATTATATACATATAAATTGTTTATATTGTTTTCGTAAAATAATCTCATATTTTAATGCACTTTTTATGATTTATAATAGAAAAGAAAGAAAATGGGAGATTTTTATTTCACATTTAATTAACATTTATTTTGTAATCTAGAGTTTAAAAATTTCAAATGGGATGTTTTTTGGAAATAAATAAAATTGATAACTTATTTTTGTGCCTGAAAATTTCTCAGAGTATAGTTTAATGATTTTCGATTCTTAAAAGTCGTAAGTTTCTTTATAAATGAATCTTTTTATTCAGACGTTTGATTATTGCTAATGTATGTAGCATAAAACCTATTTCTGCGTTAAGAAGTGAAATAGGAGCCACTAAATTAGAAATTCCCGCTAAAAGACAACCCTATGGTTTGGATTAATTATTCAATGGCAGCCATGAAACTAAATTGTATATTCCAGAAATGATGCACTTTCTATGTAGCTTTGATGAAATTCGGAGCATTGAGAAGGCGAATATATGTCCTAGAGAAAATGTATATTATTTTTAGGAACTATGTATTGTTTGTTTCCCTTCCAAGTGAAATGCTTATTTTGAGAAATTTACTTCTTTTTGACAACTTTTATAAGATTCAAATGGTTTTGTGATGCAAAAGAGAGAAAGCACAAACTTACCATCAGAGCACTGTCAGTGGTATCCATATCCATATACGGGGAATAACTGTACCCTTGTTGCTTAGCACCACTGGTGTAGCCATATTTCTCAAATAAGGATTTATCGTATCCCTGTGAACTGTGTGAGTTGGCCCCCTCTCTGCTGTGAGCTCCTGCTTCTCTCTTGTCTCGGCGCTGTGAGCTCCGACATTGTGGTGCCCTTGCTTGACTTGAGAAGCAGAATCACTGGACTGGCCAGAGTTGTGAGCACCTATATCGTGGGAACCCATAGCCCTGTCATAAGAATAGGATTTCTCGAAGCCACTACCTGTGTCGCTTGAATAGGAACCAACATTGCTGTAATTGTCTTGCTGGCTGGATTTGGCTCCTTGATTTCCATGAGCATGATAAGCTCCAGCGTTGTGCTGACCATGGGCGCTAGATGCTCTTCCTGAGTGAACAGCTGAATCGCCGTGATGGCCAGATGCATGTGAACTATGACCTGCTGATTGTTGACCATGAGCTCCTTGAGCGTGATCAGATGTTGAATGATAGGCTGAGGGTTCCACTTGTGCATAGGCTACTGGAACACTTTGATATTGGGGTTGTTGAAGATGTTGATACTGTACTGGAATATAATTGGTTTGCCCTGCTAGACTGTGGGATGGTGCTGCTTGATATTGCGCTGGTGCAGCCTGGTACTGGACTGGTGCATGCTGATATTGGACAGGAGTTCCTTGATATGGAACAGCTACATACTGCTTCTGAGGTACAGAGCCATGAGCATATACTTGTGGTTGACTGTATACAACTGGATTGCCAGATGTGGCTTCAAGCAATAAGCCGACTGCTAAACAGATCTGTAATAAAATAAGTGAAATAGAGAAGTGCTTCTTAGTTTTTTGTATTACGATGTAGAGGATTTTAAGACTTATTTATAATAACTATTATTTATAATAACTAACTTATTTTCTAAAATAAAATTACCCACTGCAATTAATGATTGTTTGATTAGATTTAACTTCAATTCTGATAAATTGTTCATAATTTTGCGGCAATCCAAAATCAGCTCTTGAAGTTATAAGGCTATTATATTATACGTAAACATTGATTAATTTACAAAACATAAAATTCCGAATAAATTTAAACAACTTTTTCATTCCTTGCGTTTGAAAAATCCTACATATTAATTTTAAAATTTCTGAAATTTTAAATGCATATATTACTACAGCTTACTAATATTTGCTTTTAATATTTTTTATTTAAAGCAATATTTTTTATTCAACTATTTTTATGATTTTTTTATTATTTTTTACTAATCAATATTCCATAAAATTCGTTAAAAACATAACAGTCAAAGTTAACTTTATTAGTTATAGATTTCTACAGACTGGTTAGGTGATATCCCTTTTCATTGATAATAAATATAATTTACTATTATTGCTGCCAAAATACTACAACCATTCAAAAATATACATTCAGATCCTTTTGAATATCTTAAAGATATAAGAAAAGCCTTTTACTTACCTGAAGAATCATGATTGTTAAATCAGTAAACCTTACTATGTCTCTCTGAATGTTTCTGTGTGATTTATATACTTCGTAATTACCTTGAATTGCTCCCGAGAAAGAGTACCGCCCATTCCTTATTAAATGGGTTAATAAAGCCTTGAACTGTTTAATCAACTTGAGGTCTTTCTTCCTGAGAAGCGACTGACCGCTGAAAAGTCTTCATTTCTTGTTTTGCAAAAAGACAATATCTGACCTCAAAGAAATCTTTTCTTGTTAAGTCTCATTTAGTATCTCTTTTTATACTCACATTTATGCATTCTAAATTATTTCCTTTGATTTTTAAAGAATGTCTATTTTTACAATTTTAAGTTGGTTTCCCATTCTATTGCACAATACCCCCATTATTTCATATTAACGGATATTCTTACGCATTTTTAGGAGAAAGAACAAAACAGGCATTGGATTTCAATGGTAACATAAGAAAAAAATGAATACACAACATGTAACAGTAAGTCTTTAGTGATTTTGTTAGTTCTTTTGTTAAACATCGGTGGGCCTCATGTATGTACCACTTATGCATCTCACGAACAGCCACTGACGTGTAATGAGGCTGCTATCCATACTAAATAGCGAAACTTTACACATATCGTCACAATCGCCATCGAATCTCCCCGTTTCTGAAAGTAATTTTGTTAATTAAAATTATATATTATACTTGCAAAGATTTTTCTGGAAAAATCTTCTGTCATGGGAAACATAATGCGGACTTTGGACATTTCAATAACAAGCATTTTACTTTGAAACATTAATTAAACTGGTAGAAAATCTCTCTAAAAGGCTATTTACATCTTCTGTAGTTGCTGAGATTAGTTATAATACTGTCTTCATAGTCAGGAAACCGAACCTAAGAGTAAAAACAAATTTACCTTGAAAAAAAAAAAAAAAAAAGGATTTCATTACTCTTTTAATAAATATTATACCATTTCCACTGAAGTTAAAATTATAAAAAAAATGTATTTCCACACGAAATCACTTATTCGGAATTAACTCTAACAGTATATATATCTCTCAAACTAGATGTCCAAAATAAGATGTCGGGGTTGTATGGAACTTTTTCTTCGTGTTTGTCATCGAACGAAAAAAATAATTCATATTTTGACATTAACATGTTACTTTCATTTTACAAAAAGAAGGAGAGTAAAATTAGAGCTTTGAATTTGTTCTTTCTTACTTCAAAAAAAAAAAAAAAAAAAAAAGAAGGGGGTTGGTTTAGAGAAGAACATTGATTCTATAAAGAGGTTATATAAAATTTCAACGCTTAGACAGCTGTATTGGATGCCTGAGGGCAAGCGCTGTACGGACGTTGCATAACCCAGGGCGCGCATGTAACTTGATAAGCCATGGACGCGGAGTAACAGCGCCCCCGCAACGCTCCTATGAGACCGGGACCTACGGTTTAAAGTGGGTTTCCGAACCACTACAAACATCCATGGCATCGCCGGGACTCGAACCTGTGGTACCGAACGCCAGGGCGCTAGCCACTCGGCCATTCAGGCCCTTCTTACTTCTAACTAACTTTAAAATTTAATGACTCTACTAAAATTAGAACCAAATGGGATAGATTGCACGATAATAATTTTTCAGAAGGTAATTATATCGTCGTACACATATATATACTTTTGTTCTAATGCAGCTTGCAAACACTTAGACGATTGCCGTTGATGCTTTAAGACAAGCGCTGCACCAACGTTACTCACTTAGCACTATCCAGGAGGTGCGTGTAGCTTGAAGATAAGCTACTGACGCAGAGTAACATTACCTCCGCAACGCTCTACTATCATGTTAGGGCGGGACCTACGGTTTAAAGTAGATTTCGAACCACTAAAACATCCATGGCACCGCCGGGACTCGAACCCGAAACCTGTATATATATATATGTAAACATTGATTAATTAGAATATTTTATTAGAAAAATTTATTCTACACTGAACAAATAATAACGCTTATCGAAGGATCATCAAAATAAAAATACAAAAATTCTCGAATGATCTTTTTAGCTTTTAGAAAATTTCAAAGACAAAACTCAAGATACTTTTTACGATGGAAAAAAAAAGCCGTAGGATCAGATCGATAATTTGATAGGAAATAAATTTACCAGACGTACTACTTTGGTCTTTAAAAGCTTAAACGTTGATTACATTAATATATATTCGTTGATTATAATCAAATAATTGATTAATGAGTCTTTGTTCGTTTGTAAGTGTAAAAAAATGTCGAGTGAATTAATGTTGAGTGAAAATTTTTACATATACGGATTTACATGTTACAAAAAAAAAAAAAAAAACTATGACTCTTTTTACAGTGTTTTAGTAATCGATAACTTATATTATTAATATCTAAATAATAATTATTTTAACCGTGATAGAATCCGTTAATGTATCTTCTATTACTTTAAATTATTGTACAACAAAACAAGTATGGGTACAGGGATTCTAGATTTCACATATGAAAACATTGAACTCCTGCTAATATATTTTTCATCAAATCATAAATAAAAAGGGATCCTTGAAATCTAATTCATTTCCACTGGATGCTTTCTTCCAAAGTACGAGTAGGCCACTCCCGGCAAGGTGATTAGTTTCTGACCTCTTTCAAGGATTTATCAGGTCAAGACCCTTTCAGAGAGAGAGGGGAGTTCGTAATGGAACGCTATTTCTTTCCATCATCCAGAAGACACTCGGCAGGAAGCCTTTAGTAATATTTCTCCTGAAATAGAACGTCGTTTCGTGGATCCTTATATTATAAAATAATATTCGAAAGAGTCCGACCGAGGGAGTAGTTAAGATACACATATGTATATATTTACAACTTTTATTTTTTCCAAAAAATAAAGCGAAAAGGAAACCATTATTAACCTCATTACAATTATGTTAAATGTTAAGAAGTGTATTTTAATTTCAAGGGCTGATGGCCGAGTGGCTAGCGCTCGGTACCACAGGTATTGGGTTCGAATCCCGACGGCGCCATGGGTGTTTGTAGGGGTTCGGAATCCACTTTAAACAATAGGTCCCGGTCTTAATAGGATCGTATAGCGTTGCGGGGCATTGTTACTCCGCGTCCGTAGCTTATCCTCAAGTTACACGCGCGCCCTAGGTAGTGCAAAGGGAGTAACGTCGGTGCAGCCCTTTGCGTGCGCAGAAGATCTACCTCCCTGTGGTAAAAGATGTGCAACTTAGCTTATTAATGGCTAAAAGATGTGCAACTTAGCTTATTAGTGGCTAAAAGATGTGCAACTTGGCCTTATTGTTGGATTAATGAACTCTGTTTCAGCATGTTTTGTTGTTGTTGTATGTTTTTTTTTTTTTTCGTTGTTCTTTTTTTTTTTTTTTTGCTATAACTGTTCATAATCTGCCATTGGAAATAAAAAATAATAATAATAATAATTCCAAGTAGTATTAGTGAAGTTAGTAGTGGTAGTTTAGAGAAGAAGGTGCTGAACACTGATTCAATAAAGATATTATATAAAATTTAAAATTCCTAAAACATATATATATATATATATATATATATATATATATATCACTCATATACACTCATGTCCATAAATTAAGGATAATTCAGAATCACACAGAAATTGAACTCTAAAATAAAAATTTCACCTGTAGAATTATCACACACATCTTGAAGAAGAGTATGCAAATTACAGGAAACCACCAGATGGCGCGGATAGTATGTCACAATGACGAGAGTGTAAGAGAGGGGTATAAAAGGAATGGTGGCAAAGAAGTAAAATAGTTCACAAGACCTTTAAAAGCCTTCCAGTGAAATAACCGCACAGTTATGGCACAAAGGAAGCATTTGGATAATTTTTTACGTGGTAGAATTATCGGACGACTGGAATGTGGACGTACCCAGCTGGAAGTATCCGAGGAACTTGGAATAGCCCAGAGTGTCATCTCCAGGCTATGGCAACGATTCCAAGATGATGGTAATGTGAGTAGATGTTACAGCACAGGTCGCCCCCGAGTTACAACGCCGAATGAGGACCTCTTGAGACGACAGTTTCAAGGCAGACCGTGTACAGACGCTTAGGGCACATTGGTCTATATGCTCGTAGGCCTGTGAGATGTGTTCCACTTACCGCAACTCACTGTCGCCTGCGATTAACCTAGAGTAGAGAGCATGCATTGTGGACACCCCAACAGTGGTCTGGTGTGATGTTTTCCGACGAGTCCAGGTTTAGTTTGCAGTCTGATTCTCGCCGGACTTTCATATGGAGAGCGTCAGGTACCCGTTACCAATAAGAGAACACCATTGAACGACACCGTTACGGTGGTGCAGGATGGCTCGTTTGGAGAGGAATTATTCTTGGTTCCAGAACTGACCTGCATGTTCAGAGTGTAATGATGACAGGCCACATCTATCAGGATGTCATTCTGGAACAACATGTACGTTTGTTTCGGGGCGCCATGGGTGCTGAATTTCTGTTTATGGATGACGACGCTCGTCCTCACCGTGCAAACGTTGTAGACAAATGCCTTCAATTGGAGGATACCGCCCGTATGGTTTGGCCAGCATATTTACCGGGCTTGAATCTAATAGAGCATTTGTTGGATATGCTTGTCCGACGAATTGCAGCCCGTCAACCCCCTCCCACCTGTCAACCGGAACTTCGGAGGGCATTGCTTGATGAGTGGTGTAATATTCCCCAAGATCAGATTGATAATTTGATACTCAGCATGCCTAGGCGTCGTAAGGCCTGTATTGCATCGTCCGGGATACATACTCCATATTAACCATCATACTAACCATGTTATACTGTTTTTTGTAAATAGGTTTTTTTTTTTTTTAAATTTGCTCCAGGGAGTAAAATCGCAATTTTTATTAATTATGTCAAACATATAGCATATTTTTGCTCTTTACCTTTTGTTTAATAAATAGTCTTTACAAATAAGTCAAATTTGTTTTGCTTCTGTCTCTTTCTTTGCCTGAACTTCATTATCCTTAATTTATGGGCATGAGTGTATATATATATATACAATAAACCGTTTGCACAAAAAGATAAAGAATGGTTTAGTAAGTTTATCGAAGTCTAAGAAACACATTTTACAACATTTTTTCTTTTGAGAATTTCTTACTTTGTAAAGTCCTTTTGAATGTTTTTTTTAAGTCTATACATTAAATCTATTTCAGTTGGCTTTTGTTTTTCTCATTTGCTTTTGTATTACTTGAGCAAAGTTCAAAATACCTTTCTTTAAATGTCCTTTCATCGAATATTTCACATGACTTGGAATGCTTTCAATAATAGTTGAACAAAATATCGCTTTTCCTCGCATTCTTTGTGTACTTCAAGAGGAAGCAATTTTCAGCCAACGTTGAGTCGCTGTAATAATAACGGAATGAATCGAAAACTTCTGGCTTGAAATAGTAATTAGATTACCCGTTAAGAAAGCTTAGGAAAAAGGTTTTCTTTGTTTGGGAACGAAGCTTCAGAAAATTGTTTGTTTGCAAAAGTAAAATCGAGAACACTACGGAATGAATGGTGTAGCAATTTTCTATTGGTTGGTATTCGTTGAACCATTTGCGTTCCTCTACTACCGGAACTTTGTAAAGGAAAAAAAATACAAAATAATGGTTACCTTTATTCTGGATATCTTTTTTTGATTTAAAGTGTTTGCATCAGAAAATCGGCACTTTTAAGGACTCATTTTCTGGGTGTTGGTTTCCCTCGAAAGAAAATTTGAAAAGAACATTTTATTGATTCTAATTTTATAAAGTTAAGGACAATCCATCTCAAATACTCATTTCTACTAATAACATTGGAAAGGAAGTTGCTTTTATAAACTTATTGAAACGAAATAATGACAAAAATTTATTTTAAGATAGATGATGATAAAATTTATTTTAAAAATTTAAATTAAAATTTATTTAAATTTATTACAAATTTATTTTTATTATTAAATAAACCAATTACAACCACTGAAATTGCATATTTTTCGATATTTTTATTACGTTTAAGCTAGTGGTGCAAAATTTAAAAACAGTTTTTATTTAAAGTTTAATCCTTCCAAAAATATCCATTTTCAATTTGGTTCCTTCAAACAAACTTGATAGACAACAAAAATTATTAAAACACATTTAACTATACATGTAAATTATTTATAAAAATTCTATTAGTCATGGCAATTTGTATATATTAAATTAATTCAGTTATTATATTCAGTAACCTTTTACTCTAATTTAAGACGATAAGAATCAAAATCAAATATACCCAAAATATTTTGGAGATTCAAAATGACCTTTTATCACTTGGAAAAAAGAAACGCATTTACAAAATATATCTGTGCTCAATGGTAATTGTAATGGATGCGAAGCTATAATATTTATTAAAATATCGATACATCGTAAGTGATATATTGCGTTATTAAAATCGCAACCTGTCCCAAGCCATCATCAGAAACCACAGCATTGGGTTTGCAAAAAGCATTACGCTTTTATAAGTACTTGTAAGACGAAGATCAGATCAAGACGCAATTATTTTTGACTCATGTATTCGACTAGCATGGGAATGTATCTCTACATTACATGGGGAAAAAACCTCATTGTTAAAAAAAAGGATTAGTAGTTGAGGCGTAGACATTGACGAAAGTTAGAAAAAAGAGATGTGCTTTTAAGACGTTAGTTTCATATTCCGAGGACATTTGCAAATATTTATCCATTTAGCCGTCGTAGGGAACGCCTTAAAATGATATGCATTTAGCAATTTGTTGGCTGTTAAGCTGAATTATCACCAGATACTAAGTTTGCACATGGAAGAACGTCAGCCAATCAGAAGCTCGAGTAAGCAGGAGATCAGGCTTCTGACTGGCTTAATATCTAGTAGAAATCCAGCTTTTGACCAATAGAGTTATATCAGATATGTAGCAGGTCCAGCGTTACCCCGCTGATTATCAGTTTTATGTTCTGCACGACACCACTCTGCCACCACAATTTCAAATGCTCAGATGTTCAGAATATTCCTCCTCTTCTCTACCAGACAACGGAAGGAGTTTCCAATCTGCAGATTTATCGAGGCAAAATCAAGCTAAGTTTTGCTTTAGTCTCAATCTGGGTCCTCCTAAGTCCTTTACTCTATCCACCAACCACTCCTACATTGAGTTTTTCCTCATTAACGAATATTTTGGAAATAGTTAATAAATAACCAAACATTTTTACTTTTGTCTTGAAAAAACCTCATTTCAATCATCAAAAGTTATAATACGTTTATTCTAACATCTAATATTAGGATTAAAAAGTAATAGGTACATAAGAAGCATATATTAATAATAAAAAAGGCATTTTATATTAACCCTTAATACTATTAATTTGCTTACTATAATATTGATTATTATCTGGGCATTCATATTAATTAATATGATTAGTTTCTCCCTTTCGTTGATATTTCAATTGTTTTGTAATTTATTGCAGTTTTTTTTTTTTTTAAATTCCCTACTTTTATATTAATACATTTTTCTGTAATAGATAATCCTATTTGCTTCTTTGATTTTATATACAACCCTACATTAATTCAATACAGTATGATATCACCCAGTATAATATTCATTCTGTTGAGAAATGCACCCTTTACTGAAACTCATACGAAATGCTTTATTAATTTCTACAAACATTCAAATCTGTGGGGATTTTTTTAAATATGTTCCGTTGAGTAAAACAAATTTAAAATACTGCAACTCAAATTAGTAAATTGCATGATCAAACATGGATCCTAATCCAATATGGACTTATGGAAAGCATTTTTGAATAAAAGCAAGAGATTCATTACGCTATCGGGTTTGAATCTGCAATGCCAACGTATTAGGAAACGAGAGTAATAGATTAGAGAAAATAATAAGTCGTAATTGAAAGTATAATTTGGAGTGAAAGTGTGAACGAAAACAAACAAATGCTAAAAAAGATTGGATTTTATTGAAATGTAAGGAATATATCGAAGGTGGTAAGCAGTGTATGATACAGCCAAAAGAAGCGGAAAATTGCTCGGTTTTTAAAAAGTTCCCAAAAAATTGCGTCTGCAACGTAGGCACTTCATGAGAGGGCTCCGACCCCCTCACATGTACTTGACGTCGGGGAAGCTCTCCCCCTGGGCCCGATGCTCGTACACTCCATCTGCGCCCTCTGGTGGCTGGCCGCGAGAGTTCACAATCGAGATCGACTTCTGATAGCTGAACAGCTGCCTTTCCAAACTGTAATTCTCTTCTTGCAAAGCCACAATCTCGCCTGGAATACAGGAAGCACATATTGGTATTCATTGTCAGACATACGCAGCGCAAAGAATCTTAATTTTTCTTTTCATATTATGTAATTTAAAATTATTAACTATTAAAATTATATTATTAATTACTAATTATATTATTTTGTTTTTGAATAAGCAACCCATAAAAATTACTTTTCTCCCTAATACATCGTTGTGCTTGGATCCTTTTGACTTGTCAGTAGTCCATGCAATAACTGCAGGTATCTAGAGGTTACCACATTTACTCGATGAAATTTGCAAAATACAGTTAGTTAAATAATCACTTTTCCTGTTTGGAGATATCTGCTGCTTAAACTAATGAATCGAAGGAGACCACATTTCCTACTCAGTCAGTGGAAAGCACGGAGAGATAAATTAATAAAAAAAAGCTATCAAAAGTCACCAATAGATGAGCTTTTGGTGCTGTCGGTACCGAAAACAAGTCAATAATTACAAAGAGCATAAAAAAAAAAGGATTATGCAATTTCATTAAAGTCACGATAATAAAATATGCACACAAGGAATGAATGACATATAGTATAAAACTATCAGAAAATAGTTTTTATTAGTATTTCCTTCAGCTTTTATTATTTATTTCCTTCTGCTAACCTTCCTCGAGTACAAGAGATTGCACCCGGTGTACGACGTTCCCTACTTTGTATATAGCGTCACTCTAGATTCTTGCAACCTTACGTTCCCTTTCAGGGAACACGGGTTTTTAAAGTTACTGACATACATAACGGATTTAATATAACCCCATAAGGGTTTAGCTTAACCCTGTAAATAAGCCCGTTAAATCGGACATATATGATCTTCAGGGAACTAGGACGCAATTCCGTCGGAAAATATTGGCTGATGACTATCTCATTTCTTAGATTGTGCAAATATTATTTATTTCCTTCCTAGGTTTCCTAGTGCGTACTGACAACAATGCCAAAATCTGTCCTATTAGCCACTTTTGATACATTTTTTAAAATTAACATCCCTATGGCTTCCACAGTTTGTATTTGAAATTAAGTTTAACTCCATTCATCAGTTTTAGCTGCAGATCCCTCCAAACAAGGGAAGGGGCCACAATTTTTAATAGCCACCCTGAACTTTTGGAGAGTTTGATGATGAGATTATTATTGTCTGATAAAAATTTGTTAAGATATTATTTTTTGTAATGTATGGAACAATGCCAAAAGGATAAAAAAAAATTTATAGATGTCGTCGCGGTCCCTTACGTCATAGCACAGCGGCAGAAAGAGGCTCCTACGCGTGATTTATGGGTGTCAATATTGTTTTTCCATACTGGACGTTAGACATTACTTAGATATTTTCAACGTCTGAATTAAAGTATGTATTTTTTAAAGTACTCTTCCGAATTCAACTGTACACTGCTCAGAGAGCGTTTTCGAAACTTAATAAATTCGTATTGAAGACGCATTTTTGTGGCTGAAATAGACATAGAAATAGAAAATAGATTCTATTCAACAACATGCGGAATGAAAAGCTCTGCTGTGCATTTCAATTCTTGAGTGAAAAAGATTTTATTTTGAAACATCAACTTTGTCATAGAAATTACTTTTTGCGTGATTTTATATTTTTAGCATGGCTTTGATATTGACCAAGAAACACTTTTCTGTTTCTATTATTTAAAATCAAACTGAGTTCGGATATAGCAGAGACGTGGAACGAATTTAAAATGTTAGCTGAAATAATTAATCCAAACTTTGTCTCTACTTGTTATTGATAAACTTCTATAGGTGAGTGAAGTGGCAAACGAAACATGTTAGATGGAATTTAGAACTGAAGTGAAGATTGTAACTACATATCTTGTCTTGAGAAAAGTTTGAATTCTGTTTCTTTAAGCTATAAAGCACACTAGAGAACTTCAAAACAGGGGTTTGCCTCCTCTTCCTCCTTGAACCCAATGGATGAACTTTCCAACTTATAAATTTATAATGCCAGTTCTCATCCTCATGTCATCCATAGTCGAGGAAACTAGCAGTTCGGCCTCTTATGTTGGGTTTTAAACTGAACTTTCTAAATTCAGTTTCTAATTCATGCTGAAATATTTCACTTTTTATAAAATTTGCATTGTTTTTTTTTTTTTCTATTAAAATTGCCTTATATTTTACGACTTGGTAATTAAGTTACATTTAATAATTTGAATTCATTATTTCATCATTGTTGTGTTACTTTAATTTATTTCAAACTTTATGGATGAAGTTTCAGTTCAAAGTGGATACATCGATCATAAAAAGAAGCACTTTGTTAATACAGCTAATTAACCATCAGTCAGTCTACGTAAAACTCTTATCTCTTAAAATTTCTGCACAGAATTTTATCACATTGTATGTAATGAAACTGTTTGCTGTAGATAGCAAAGTAAACGTGTTTGAGCGTTTTCAATAATCGATTTTTTCCTATGGTAATCAAACTTTCCGTAATATTCGTTTCAGAAACATATTAAACCTATAAATGGATAAACTTTATGAACTTTAAAGAGTGTTTGAGCTACGATGTTTTAATAAAGATACAAAATTTTAAGACCGTATGAAATTTAACTCAGATTCATCAGATTCAAGAAAGTGAAATTCAATTTATGAAATGATAATAATGATTAGCTTCATCATATTGCCCGTTCCACGAAAACACAAAATAATAATTTTTTTCTGATCAGGACAATCAGAATATAGTTTGCCATGTTTTCTGAAACAAGGCAGATATTCATCGTTTAGGTTGTATTCTAGATATTATTAACAAATTTGTCAATAAAAAAAAATGCTGGGAAATAGAAATAAATCAATAAATGTTTAAGTATGCAAAGAATAAAAGTTTCAAGCATATCAATTTAACGTGTCATCTGTCATATCGGTAAAAATTTATGGGTAAGTTTTGATAGTTTCTGTTGTAAATTCCACTTGAAAAAGAGACTCTTCTTTGCAATAAAATAAATGCAAGTTAAAGCTGAATCAGATATTAATTGAAAAATTATCGGGTGGAATAAAGATAGTTAACTAAATTTGTTAGGTATTGTTATTAATGATTTTATCACTTTCTTCGAACAATAAAACATCGTATTATAGATCCCAATTTCTATAAGGTTCATTTCAATAGAAGTTAGGCATTAAGGAAAATTCAAACTAGGTCATGAGGGGCGTGCGTATTATGTATTTATTTCAAGCTAAACAAGTGAAACTTCAAATAACTGCACGAACGGGCATTTTGAAGCGTGATTTAGAGTCTTAACGACTGTGTGCTGCTCATTACCGGAATCTTTACCTCAGAATAAACATTCAAATGCAAGCAAAAAAATATTGTGCAATGTCAAATTACATCAGAAGGAAAAGGAGTATGAATAATTTGTAAGTTAGTTGAAAAAAAAAAAATTGAAATTACTTCATTTGATGACAATGGAGTCGACGAATGTCGTCGTATTTGTGATAGATGGCGCTGAAGAGAAGGAGAGAATCCAACCATTCTATTTCAATTGTGACACTCTTGGGCTCCTTGCAGTTGTTAGAAAGATCATCAACCTTCAAGGAAAAAAAAACACTGGTGGTTGATCATGACATTTTGAATACATAAAACTAATTTTGTTAAAGTATACAATTCAGGTATAAGGAAACAAAAATAGGAATAAAATGATGCTTGAAATGTACTTGTAAATATATATAGAATAGGATTTAAACATAGAGTATTAAAAAAATTATTTTTTGAGAAATTTGTTACGTATTTTCTTGATTTTAAAGAATGCTTAAAAGTAAAATTCTCTTAAAATAGGCACTTTTAATTCTAAAAATATTCAGCATAAAGACATTCTAAAGATAATGTCTAATTGTAAGTTTAATAAAATCACTCTCATTACAAGTCTCGACTAGAAATAAGATAATCTTTTGATTGAAATAAATATCAATTCCAAAAGTTTCATCCCAAATTCTGAATGAGGTGAAGCCACTGTAACACGCTACATTCCCTCATTTCTTGTTTGATAAATTTTGTTTTTAACGTATTCAATAAGATTTCTCAAGAATCACTGTTTAAGATGACCCTATAGAATACGTAATACTAAAGGGCAGTAACAAACCATTGTACAACATTTTCAATTTTTTAATCTGAAATTGTCGAAGAAAAAAATACGTAATGCGAAATCTAGCAACTTCAAAGGGAATTCAAAAGGATTTTCACTCAGTCTGCTGAATACTTTTCAGAACTTTAAAATAACTAATGCTTTATTAGGATTGCAAGTACCACTTTTATATATAAACTCTTCAAAATACCTGAAAGTGGATTCTTCTTCGAAGCATTCACCGAGTCTTTTTACTAACTTTATAATGAAGTGTTCCGCTGATCTTGAAATATTTATCTGGAAGCGGTATTTCTTTGGAGAATGTTTAAGTGTGTCTATTTAGGTATGTATAGAGGCCTTTGTTGGAATAATCGTTTTCGCAATCCAACATAGTGTTGAAAGACAGTCACAGCCGTAAACGAGACCAAATTATAAATAATCCATGCTTAATAAATAAATTATAAAAAAGGCATTATTAAACATTTTTAACGATATATTTTTACTAATTTTGGCTGATAAATTATTCAGTTTGTTAAAATTCCTAAATTTCTATTTTGATCTTGTGCCTCATTATAAATTGTTATGCATAAAATAACCCTTAAAAATTAATTACACCTTCCTTTCAATTATATTCTCGTGTTTCTCAATTTTTTTCTTCCTTTTTTTTCTGAGACTAGGTTCTCGAATCTCTTACAATGCTTGATAGTGAAGATTCGCATAGTTTTCAAGTGAATTTCATTTGAGTTGTATTATCCTGATTTTTGGATATTCAAAGAATATGAATTAGTATGCCGGGCAACTTTTGGTGGTCTACTTCCATCTCTAGGTCATGTGATTGGGTGAACAGACTTTTATTTGCCGAATTAATTTTAAACAAAAAAAAAAAAAAATCATACAAAACATTTTTTTTTTATTTTGCTTTGATTATTTACATTGATTACTGCAAAAATTTGATTAATTTTATTATAGAACGCGAAAGTTGTTTCCAAACAGCACTGATAAAAAAAAAAACTTCAGTAAAATTAATTCTTATTAGTTTAATTGTTTAATTTGGTATTTTGAAAAAAAAATGGAAGTCATCAAAATTTTTATTTCATATTTTTTTAACATTCCAAAAATGCAGTATATTGAACTCTTTTAATTTGAACCCAAAAGTTCAAACCCTGGTTTAACTCTATAGAACCCAGGAACATTAAATTGCAAATAATTCTTTTTTAACTTTTCAACAGATATTTAGTTTTCGATCATTTTTAGCCAATTAATAATTGACACAAAGCAATTTATTTATCCCACTAATCGAGTTTTTTTATAACCCTACATCTCTCACCTAATGAAATTAATTTTTATTGTTGGAGGAAAAGGCTATAAAATATCAGTGTGATTATAAAATGAGTAATATTTTCAGTCGAATTGTGATTTAAAAGTAAAATACATTTTCAGTTTCCGTCAGAAATTATCACAAAGTCATCACAATTAATAATCATCAGTCATTATTAGGAAGTCATCACAATTAATAATTGACACAAAGCAATTTATTTATCCCACTAATCGAGTTTTTTTATAACCCTATATCTCTCAACTAATGAAATTAATTTTTATTGTTGGAGGAAAAGGCTATAAAATATCAGTGTGATTATAAAATGAGTAATATTTTCAGTCGAATTGTGATTGAAAAGTAAAATACATTTTCAGTTTCCTTCAGAAATGATCCCAAGGCAAGTGTAAACGATTCGGCCGCGAAGAAAAGCTATTCCTTTTGCTTTCATTTCTTCCACCAAGGTGTTCAGAAACCACCCAGAAAGCCTTTCAAATGACTCGAAGAAATGCAATAGCGTCCTTAACAGGAGATTGCCCTTTTCAAGGATTTCTTCGAAAGAAGCATTTCAACGAGTCATTCGAAACACCTACTTACTTCCATTCGAATTAAAAACAAATGGGATGAACACGAGAGCCTTTTTTTTTTTTTCTTAAGCCTAAGTATATTGTAATTATATTACCTTTCTTCAACTACATAATCACAAGAGTTTCACTTTATTCTTGAAAACCTGATCTTTTCATTGTTGTTTTTTGATTGTTACATTTTTTTTTTTTTTTCCAATTAAAGCTAAAACATGCGAAATTCCAATACTCATACTCCAATGTATACATTTAATCTCTCGTAAAAATCAACTTTTTAAAACAATAATGCTTTTGAAGATTTCAATAAATTATACCATTTACACAGAAAAACTTGTCTATTCTTTTATCATATGTGTAGATTTTTACCTTCATTTCTATCAAAATTTTCTTTTTCTTAAATATTTTGATTTTATAACACAATTGACATATTTTTATATTTTATATATAGTTACGTATGTAATAAATATTTATTTTTATTTCTATATATTTTCATAAAGTGAACTGAAATTCAAATGTTTAATTTGAATGGATTTCATGATCAAAATTAGTATAGCAACTAAAAAATGCACGAGTTACGCAATTAAAAACTAAAATAATTATCTTAAAATTACGTCTCCAGATCAATTCTGGCATAAGACAAATGTACTTCAAAATTTAATGCACGTTAAATGTGCTTCAAGAAGTCAGTGTCGCAATCGAGTTGGGATTATACTAAAAATACTTCATTTCACCTCTTCGAATGTGTTATAAGTGTAAAGTTTCGGATACCCTTTTCAAAGACAATGAATAATTCATTTCCTAGAGAATGTTGAGGGAAATTTAACATTTTTAAAAAGAACAACAAATACTAGTTTGTGTTATTCCTTTCTGATTTCAAGAGGAAACAGGCAGAATTTAGAATCTTAGCTCCTAATCAGAGAAGTGCATTGCCATTCAAAGTGAAGGAGCCTATTTTAAATTTTTATTTACAATGAACGGAACAACGGTGGGTAACATGCTTCACATCAATGGATAGAGGAAAGTTCAAAATTACTTTATTGTTCAAGGTTATTTTATGTACTCGACTTGAGCACTATTGATTAAGGGACAAACATAGAATTAGTAAATCTGCTCCTTCATTTGGAATAACCGTGTAGAATACTTAAATTAGTAAGAAAAAGTTCTGTTAATGCAATGCAAGACCGTTGAGATGTAAATTAGTTAGGGCTGAAGATGTTCCAAATTTAAAAAAACTTTAAAAATAAAATGTAAAATTAAAAAATGTACTGCAAGGTTATTCAAAATGAAGGAACCTTTGTATTCATGCTACGTAAAATTCTACGTTCATTCTACGTTTGTATTCATTGTTACGTTGTCGCTTAACAAATGGGGCGCACATTGAATGCATAAAATAACTTTGAACAATAAGGTACTTTTGAATTTTCCTCTATCCATTGAGGTGTAATACATCACTGCCCGTTTATTGTAAACAAAAATTTAAAATCTGCTCCGTCATTTTGAATAACCTTGCATATTTTCAACATAAAATTTGAAAAGGTAATTAATTCATCAATATGCTAAAGAATAGAAAAGATTGGAGATTTTTTTATTTCCTCCTGATTTGCAGCAATCACATGTGATACAGTTGGGAAATTTTTTCCATTCAATTAGTATCTCCAAACATTGTGTGAGTTAATATGGAAGGCTTTAACTTTTTTTGTCAATGATTTTTAAATAACTCGTTCAGAATAATAGGATATATGAGACAGTAAGAGAGACGAGCAAAGTAAATAATATTGAAAAAAAACCCTCATAAATAAACTCATTTAAAATATCTAGTATTCTGACTTTTCTGAATGCTGTTAAAAAAAGTTCCTCGAGGAATATCCAATATACAGTGGGCCACAAAATTGAGTATACACCTTAGAAACTTAGAGACTTTTTGCAATTACAAATTAAATATTGCTTTAAGATGATTGAATTTTTTACCTTATATACTTTAGTCTATGCTTTACCGTACTATACTTATAAAATTGTTACGTTTATTTATTTTTTACGAAAAAAATAAAAGATCTGAGACGAGAGGAAAAAGAACACCACAAAAATAAGTATACACCTTTATTAATTTCCTTTTAAAGTACAAATTAATATTTTGTTGCATAACCTTTTGCTTGAATTACATCTTGTAATCTTCTGGACATAGATTCTACTAGTGTTTTAGTGGTTTCAACAGAAATTTTAGCCCATTCTTCTCTCAGAACCATCTTGAGAACTTCCTTGCTTGTGATTTCGTGCTCATGTACAGCTTTCTCTAATTGCGACCACAAATTTTCGATGACGTTTAGGTCTGGAGACTGGGCTGGAGTGTGTAATTGCTTCTTGCAATGGTACAGCAAGTATAACTGCACAATCTTCGCTGTATGCTTGGGGTCGTTGTCCTGCTGGAATATGAAGCTTGACCCAAGCCCCAACTTACTGGCACTTTTTTCAAGTTATCATTTAAAATCCCCAAATATACATGTTTGTCCATAATACCATCAATAAAAGCAAGCTCTCCAACTCCTCTAGCCGACATACAACCCCAAACGAGGACAGATCCACCTCCGAACTTGACTGTCTTAATGGTGTTTTTAGGTGCCAGTGCTTTCCCAACTTCTCTCCATATTTTAAATCGTCCATCGCTTCGGTAAAGATTAAACTTACTTTCATCAGAAAATATTACAGTGTTCCAGAAAGAAATAGGCTTTAAACGATGTTCTTTGGCGAAAATCACTCTCTTTTGTCTATTCACATACTTGATGAGTGGCTTTCGTATTGGTGTACGGCCATGAAACCCATATTGGTGAAGGGTACGTCGAATTGTTTCAACTGAGATCTTTTTCCCGATTGTAGAGGACATCGATAAAACTAGTTTAGAGGCACTCACCCTCGGATCTTTCTTTACTGAGTGAATGATCTTCCTCTTCGCTGTAGTACTCAGTATTTCTTTACGTCCTCTTCCAGGAATATTAGCCACAGATCCAGTTTTTTATACTTCTGTAGTATTTTTTGGACACAACCATGAGTTACACCAATCAACGAAGCAATTTCTCGAAGAGATTTGCCCTCTTCCGACCATTTTACAACCAATAAAAGCTCAAATTCAGTAGTTTCTCTACGAGAGCTCATTTTACGATTTTTAATGAGAAAAAATACTATTTAAAAGCGTTGAAGTGCAATAGCACGTGTTATAAGCAGCAGCTACTCCTGAAACTCTTTAAAGAAAATTTGAAACTAAAAAAAGTGGTGACATAATTTACAAATATAAGAAGAGTATACTCAATTTTGTGGCATGGTTTTCTATCTTTTCTTCGAATCGCTTAACTTTTTCGTAATAAATAAGTTAACTATAGAATTGTGTTATCATAGGATGGTAAAGCAGAGGTTAAAGTATATAGGATAAAAAAATTTATCTATTTAAATCAATATTTAATTTGTAATTGGAAGAAGTCTAAAAGTTTTAGAGGTGTATACTCAATTTTGTGGCTTACTGTAGGTCAGCAGATGTCGTGGTTCGTGAAAAAATTTTATTCAGAAATCGTTTAGATGGAAAATTCTTAAAAACAGTTAACGTGTTTCAATCAAGAAATCATTAACGTAAGATCTTGAACGATTGATGTGTTTTCAATGTGATGATTGGTGTGTTTTCAATGTGATGATTGATGATGTGTATAAATGTGTTTTTCAATTTCAACATATTAATCTTCAATCCTTGAATAGAATTATTTGATTCTAACCTTACTTAAATTAAGCGCAATAACATGGTGAATGTATAAAAGAAGGAAAAAATATATTTAAGCTTATAAATTAATTGTTTAATTAGAAGGATTTAACATTAAAAAGTGGAGAATTTCCTTCTTGGATACCTATATTTGTTTAAAAATGATAATGAAGTAATTAGAAATTTTGACTAAATTTTTTTATCAGAAAATGTTAAAGTTTAAAAGAAAACTCACATTAACAAATTGCCTGTTATATTTTTTTAATAATGGAAAATATATTAATTTTTTAAAATTGAAAAATATGTCCAGTTTGAGATATGCATTTAAAAAAAAAACTTATATTATACATGATTTTCTACCACAATTTGACAATCTAAGAATGAGAAAATCTGAAAATTAATTTCTTGAAATTTTAGTTTAATTATTTCGATGAATTAAAAATTAACTTACTTTACTTAATTATTTTCCTTTATAAGCCTGTTTGTTACCTGACACGTTTTTATAATTGCAACTTCCTCGTATTACATAAATATTTAATTGATTTAATCACATAAAAATTAAAAATGCAAATTATCGAAAGGATTAACACTTTCTAAATATTTAAAACTTTGTATAGATGAAATATTAAATTTGTTCCTATTTAAAAATTGCAACCAATTAATTCTATTACAGAGAGAAAAAAATTTTTGGTAATGTTTTTCTGTACTTGAATAACTTAATTACAATCGACAATTCTTGCATAGCTGAAATACTTTCATGGTCAATTCTTGTAAGAAAATGTCATAAACAAAATTTTATTTCCTTCGAATAATTAAGTAATCACAAAGGCTCCTTGAATTTCTAAACAAATCCCCTTAAATATCTTTTTTTTTTTATTGTGATTCTAAAATGAGTAATTTCGGAGATCCGTTAAACAATTACTAAATTATTTTTTTATATTTATTGTAATTTCGTTTTATGTTCAATTGAATTAATTTAATTGAAGTAATTTGTCTTTTTTCCTAAAGGAATGCAATTTAAAAATCTTTTTTCATTATTGAAAAATTGCATTCAGTGCTAAAATAATGTAATTTAATTAATGAACTCAATGGGAATGAATGAACTCAATGGAATAGTTTCAAAGTGTATGAAATAAGATGCTAGGGAAAACATTTTTTTTTTTTTCATAAAATTTTTCCTAAAATTAAAATTAAAAATTCATTGTTAATAAATTGGTGAAAATGCTTTTGTGAAGAATGCGACCTTTTGTGGTTCTGTAATGCTACTTTGTTTGTTGTATTTTCAGAAATAATATTAACTTTTTATGTTTAATGTCCGATACACGATTATCATACATACGATCAACCAATTTTACAGAAATCAAAAACTTTACAAATCTGTCCTTGGCTGATTTGGGCCGTTTTTAAAGATCTAGTTGAAATATTTTCGTGTTTTCAATTAATATTTAAAAATGGTAAGAACATTTGTTACTTCAAACTGTAAAAGTGGACAAGAACCAAATGTGCCAGGACACTTTTGCATGAGAGGGGCCAGAATGGCCGAGTGGCTAGCGCTCTGGTGCACAGTACCACAGGTTTCGGGTTCGAGTCCCGGCGATGCCATGGATGTTTGTAGTGGTTCGGAATCCACTTTAAACCGTAGGTCCTGGTCTAATAGGATCGTAGAGCGTTGCGGGGGCATTCTTACTCCGTGGCTTATCTTCAAGTTACACGCGCCTCTTGGGTAATGCAAAGTGAGTAACGCCTGTGCAGCGCTTGCCTTAAGGCATCCAAGACCAAGCTGTCTAAGTGTTTGCCAGCTGCATTAGAAAAGAAAAAAAAAACTTTTGCATGGGAAACTTTTATTTGATCGACGATGTAGTTGTTCTTCACACTAATTTTATTGCCTACATTTTTTCTTATCTTTTGGGTTGATGATTTTAAAGTGAATTGATTTTATGTGTACCGGTATTTAATGCATTATGACCAAAACTGGTCCTTATGTCATTAAACCATTCCTAAATACCTTCATCATCCCTATTTGGCTCAATAGCCCATGGTGGGCCAAGGTCGTCTGCCTTCTGGCAGGTTTCGAAACATGATAATTTTTCTTTATAATGGGGTAGGTTTGTTAATCCTACGCCCAAACCCTGATTTGTCGTTCTACGGGTATTAGAATTGGACCTACGCTTTAAAGTGGATTCCGAACCCCTATAAACATCCCTGTCACCACCGGGACTCGAAACCGAAACCTGAGGTAAAGAGCGCCATCCACCTTACTATCTACCCACCCCCTCCCCCAAGATATAAAAAATTTTATTATTATTTGCAAGCTGTAAACTACTAATTTTATTTAAATCTGCAAATATCAAGAAAATGTAAGATCAATCCTTAACTTGCTTATCTGATTTATTTCTAAAAGGTCAAACATGTCTTCGGGTAAGTCAAAGTAAGAAGAGAACTTCAACTGACAGCAGATTATATATTACTTAAAGTGGGAGAAAATTGCATAAATGATGACGGAGATTATACATTTTTGCATATTTTTTCCCCTTCAAAAAAAAAGGAAATAAAATGGTAATATGTAATTTTTGTTTTTACAGGAAAGTTGTAATCCTTTTAGAGTGATGAAAATGTATTTTATTTTTATTCTTAGCATATTCAGATTCTAATAATTATTTAAACCATTATTTATAGCATAATTATTCTCAGAAAGTTTGAAAATTCAATAAGATTATGCGATAGATAGAACATTATTTAATAAATGATGAGAAAGACTATTCGGTGTATTCCTGGTGTATTAAGCATTAAATGCACTTCAGTGGAGAAAAATGTTTTCGACAATCATTCAGAGATCAAGGAGGTAAGTTATTAATTTATTTTATTGAAGTAAAACGAAAAGAATTGATTTCAGATGCGTCAAGCAGTAATAATTTTGGCTATAAGCAATAAAAAATTATTTTTTGCTTAAAATTTTATCATGCTTCTGTAGAAATTTTTCTGTTTATATTTTTGTTTTAGTTTACACAATATTAAAATAATGGTTAAAACTTTTTCTGAAAACAGCACCTCCTCTTCTTTTAGCTAAGAGGTGCATTCTAATTGGCTAATCATTTCTTTTTTTCCATACATATCCGTCACATCTATCGATTGCGTATCATTCAGAAAACTCCTTCTTTGTGTGTCATTTTTCGTTTTCTTTACTTTTAAAGTTCATCTGTTGAAAAGCAGAGACTCGTGAAGTCGGAACTTCAGTGAGTTCAATGATTTCATCCTAATGCATGGCAATGCATTAGGATGAAATCATCACTTTTAGTGCCAGCATATGGTTAAAGAATCTAATCCCAATGTTTCTCATTTGTCAGGATTCTTCTATGGGTCATATGAAAGTCAATGTGACTTTCATATGGCCCATAGAAGACCCTGGTCTGACATGACATGACATGACCCTGGTTAGAATTCCAACTCTAACCAGGTGCTTCTAACCATGTATAATTGAGTCCTTCAGCAACGTACGCATTGATAGTGCATGGCATCTTATTCCCTTCAGACCATAGCACGGCTGGAATCACTCTTCAAAATTAACCTGTAAAGAGTACAGACTACCATAGTTTTATGTTCTTAATGATATGTTTTCTTGACCAACACAATAGAACCTTTTTCTGCGGTTAATTAAGATATATTCTTACAAATGGTCTTTTTTAAAGAAACCTTGGTTATGTAGTACTGTACGCACTGTAGGTACAGATATTTTGGTCTCTGTTGTTGAAAGAGTCAGAAAGTGATCTTCAGAAAGATAACTCGTGGCCGGCCTGGAACAAGTCTCTTTGAAAGCGTTTTCGGATTTGAACTCATATACCCCAACAAAACATTAAGCCGCAGAGAAGCATCAGCTTTTGATAATCCCGTTTCTACCTATTCGATCAATCCCTATCTTAACGAATAAGACAAGCAATTTCTTTTAAAGTACCCAATAATATCTTCACCTGAAAATTTAAAAATAAGAAATATTTACTAGAAAGACGTAAATTTTAAAAATGAGAAATTCACAGCTATTTTCGATTTATATCTCTCTGACAAATAGTGGTGTGGAAACATTATTATTTCCTTATGAGAATCATAAGGAACATTAACACTGTTAGTTAATGTTCCTTATGATTCTCATATAAACCATATTTATAATCTTTCTTTTCATTCTCTCAGTGTCAGAAAATAGATAATAAATTAATTATTGGAGATCAGTTTATATCTATTAATATTTTGTTGGTAGAAAAAAGCATTTAAGTGAAAACTTTCTGACAAAGAACTTAAATGTATTTTTTTTTTTCCTTGAAGATAAGTACTATTATACTAAGATGACACGGTTAAGTTTGGATACATTTCTGGCATTCTCTAAAGCGTAAAGTTGATAAAATAGAAAAGATAACCATCTATGCATTTAGAAAAAAGGATTTCATATTTATCATGTCAACATGCCCTTTGTACTTAATGAGTGTTGTTCTAGAAGCCAGAACTTAAGGGCAATCTCTCTTATGGATCCTTTATTCTGGAATAGTAACGCAATACATTATTGTTAAATTTTCAATAATAATTTATATTATTGTTGAAAATTTATCTATTTAATTTATATTTCGATAAAATAAAGCAATGTACGCTATTCATACATTTTTCTAGACTGCTTACAAACAAATCCATTGAAAGTTACAATAATCCGAGGGTATATTGTTTCAAATTCTACTGGTAATGGTGTTTACTTAAAGATTCAGTTTCTTTAAAATGACCGGGTAAGACCAAAAAAATCGATTTTTACTTTTTACATTATTAAATAGTTTGAACTTTTAGCTTTCCAATGATGTATCCCGCTTGTTTACTAAAAAAAACAGAAGTGTTTCATTCTTTCTTAAAGCTCTTTACAGATTATGCGCCATTTAAGAACAGGTAAATGTAAACAAACCTCTTAGCTCCTTAATTAATCCCCTACTTTTATTATTATCTCTGCTAAACCTTTCCTATTTTGTTACAATTGAAAAATTGACAACAGTAACGTTAACTTAACAGTTTTTAAAGTTTTTAACAGTTTATATTGTGATTGGCACTCTTTTAATTAATATTTTTTTCTCAAAGAGCCTATCAAGTTACGTTGATATTTCTCTGTAATTGTATCACTTCGTAATTGTATTCTCTATAATTGTATTTACTTCGGTAAGTTGCATTTTACTCTTATTGCAGAGTTTGCTAGCTTATTTAGAATGAATCGAAGTAAGCGTGTGTCTAAAAAGCGTATTAATGTTGGAAGGCAAGTATGTATCATGTACAACCGTAATAAATTAATCTATTCAAAATGACACTGGTTTCATGTTTAAAAAACTGAGTGGAGCTCTCATGCATTATTGTATTTGAGTATATGAGACCAACTGTACCGTACCGACCAAGGTAGGATTTTTTAAGTTACTGAAACTGAAAATACTCTCATTATAAATCTAAATGGAATTATTCAGAGAATTCAATAATTTAAATACTATACAGCACAATAATTTGGATACAAATTAGTAAAATATTATTTTTTTCTCACAGAGATCAGATTTTAATAATAATATCTTGAAATATATTTTGGCTAGTATAGCTATTTTGGTAGATATTGCATATCGAAACATATTTATCTTATAAATGAATGAAAGTGTACATTTATAAGGTTTAAATTTATAGGATATTATCTTGCACATCTAAAATCAATTACACGCGCAATTGAAGATATGTTTCTTGGGTTAGAATATTATAAATTACAACAACAATCTGTAAGAAACCATTGCCAATGAATTCATCTGGAAGGATGCCTTTTTTGATTATCGTTGTTCTTAGATGAGATACCAACTCATTTAAGAACAATGGAAATGAAAAAATCTGAATGAAAAAAAAAGCTTTTATCGTTGTTCTTAGATGAGATTCCAACTGATTTAAGAACAATGGGTGAATCTGAATGAAAAAAAAAAAGCTTTTATCGTTGTTCTTAGATGAGATCCCAACACATTTAAGAACAATGGGTGAATCTGAATGAAAAAAGCTTTTCGTTGTTCTTAGATGAGATCCCAACTCATTTAAGAACAATGGGTGAATCTGAATGAAAAAAAAAAAAAGCTTGGGGTAACTTACCACAGAGACTGGTATATCTGTTTCCATGACTATCCCCATATCTACACCTTCCTGAATGTAGTAATTCCAATGGGGTGCATTCAGTACAATCATATTGCTCTCGTTCCTGACCACATAGGCATTCCAAGAAACGTATCTCAGATGGTTGCGGGGCACATGATGTAGGTCTGAGCAGAAGAGCTTGAGCTTGAGGCACTCGCCCTCGATGTCTCCTTCAGCCAGCCAGGCATGCTTTTCTCGGTCGTAGCAGTTGGGCGTGGTGTCACTTGGGTCTCGGTTCTGCAGGGGGATGAGGACCTCACTGATGGCATGGGCAAACATCATCTCTACGTAAATCCTGAGGATGCCTCGGTGCAGGAGGTCGGACACGCCGCATTTGAGGGGGAAGCCGCGGATCTTGCCGGTCATGTCGGACATTTGGCACTGGATACCGGAATCGAACACTCTTTCGGCGTCCCCAAGAACAACGCGGTATTGAACGCGGACAGCGTGGTCGAACCCGGTTAGACGGTTTAGGAGTATTTTAGGACGGTTACTGGTTTCTTGGTCTTCGGGAAGGCCTAAAAAAAGAGGGTAGAATGGAACTTCATGAGCACACAACGATCTATCTTATGCATTAGTTTTCATTAAATATCAGTTACATGTTGATTCATTTAAGACATTTTTTAATTTTATTTTAATAATTTTGTTACAAAAAATTATTTATAAATTAATTAAATTTTTTCACTTTCTTTTTTTTTTTTTAACCTTAACTTTAGACAACTAAACTTGCATACGCTTTTCGCAAACAAAACGAGAGTGTTTTTTGCATGTAAAATTATCACATTTTGTACAGAAAATTATGATTTTTTTAATAGGACAAATAAGAATAATCCTGAGAGCATTTTTCTTTTTTTGGTTTTTGCAAAAAGAGAATTTTGTCCAATTGCCATTCAACAATTCAAACAATTTGAATACAAACTTTATAAAAAAATGTTCACAGATAATCACGTGATGGTCGTCATTCACTATTTCTTTGTTCGTCAAGAAAACATTGCTACTGCAACAGACTTCCTAGGGCTTTGGTAAGCATAACATTTGAATTACATGCCTCGTAATAGCGTTAATTTAATTTTTTTTACTTAGTTCACAGAATCACTCCCGTTTGAAAGTTTTTAGTGGGATACATGGATTTGAATAAAAAAAAAATCTTTTAATCTTCATCGGTCTCTAAATAAATCTAGCGTTTGCTTCTTGTATAAATATATGATATAAGTTGCAATAGTATTGCCTCTGCTTGGGATCGATGGTAGAAATTACAGATAATTTCAAATTTATCAATTTCACAACAGGCAATTTCCCAATAGATAATTTCACTTCTTAATCAATTTTGCTGTCGTTGAGTAAGAATATGTTTTTGAATACCTAGAAAACTGCATAACTTTATCAATACTTCGAAATCATGGCTGCTAGTAGTAACAGAAAGAATTTATTTAACCGTATAAAAGATTTCTGTATGGTTAATTGAAGGATTCATCATTTAGTAGATAACCTAAATTTTGGTTCCGCTGTGTACATATTGTCATAGAAGTGACGTAACTCGCAAACTAGTAAATCAACAGAACCAAAAACATTGAGTTACGAAATGGTATTCCTTTCAAAGTTAGCTTGTTGCTGTACTTTCAAGTATTCCTTATCAAATGCATATATATATATATAATAACGCTCATTAATTCTCGAATTCCCGACCCACACATGAATTGTTGGACTAACCCGTATTTTATTTCTTATTTTCTACTTCTAACTTTTATAAGTTATCGCTACCTTAAAATTGCTGTTCTCTTCTATTCTTTCTCCAAGGCACTGCAAGGTATTAGCCAGATTACTTTTAGTGATTTGTTTATGATTTAATTCTCTCTGGATGCAGATGCTTTATAACCTCACAGTTCGTGGACGTTTGTTATTCGCTCTGCTGTGGTCACCCAGAATAGGATCTAAACTCTTTAAACACCTTAAAAATGTTAATAAAATTTAGTAAATAGATTGATGTCTTTTCATTTATCGGTAAAGTTAAATTTATTTTTGATTAAAACTTGTAGCAGCCGTCTTTCTGTTACATGTAACATGGTTTACATTATTTTTGCAAATTATAATTTGATTTAACTGATTTACTTTATGCTTTAATTTAATGTACTTACAATATTTTTTTTCAGAAAGGGTGCATGATTTTCACCTTATCAAAGAGGTGTATAAAATGAAAAAGATGTTCTGGAATAGACGAATAAGACATGAGATTTTAAGCCACGTGACTTAAAGGGGGCATTTCTGTAAATTTGTAAATTATTGGTTAATGAAAAGGCAATATCTTGACGAAAACAGAACTTGGCACAGGAATTTCAACCTAAAAAATAATAAATGGTATCTAGTTTGTTGCATAAAAGGTTGTCCTATGATAAGGCTATACATCTAGTCATCTCGTCGAATATTTGCAACGGAATATTCGACGAGATTAAAAGCTTTCACAATGGTTTTCATCGAAAATAGCAGATTGGAATTTTTATAATTCTTAACTGAAGTAAAAATATTTAAACTTCAAATCTTTTCAGAAATACCAACTATCGCAAATGATGTTTCCAGAGAAAGTGTTCGTAAGAGTAAGGTGTTTATTAAAATTAATCATTTATACTAACTGCTTTTACTCACATTTAAAAACACATTAGAATATATACTATCTTAAGATTGGTACATATGTTTTTTTAACATTATCTTTTTTTTTTTTATCTTTCAAAGTAATGATTAAAAGAGACAATTTTTATCTTAAAGTGAAAAAAAATTCACACTTTTCCATCATGACATAGGCTATGTTGCAATGGAAAGTGCGTATAAAATTCCTTATCCCTTATGTTGCATAATTAAGTAATCCACGGAACTTATTGCTAATTATTTAATTCCTACAGAGCATTACACAATTTAAAATTAATAATAGTAATAATAAATAAATAAATACTCTTCTGCTATTTTCAAGGAATTGCTAATTTCTTATCAAATATCCTATTTTCTACAGTTTCTTTTTTTAAAGGTCAGAAAATTTAATTAGTTAATCATTTCAATGAACAAATGATCTTTTCAGTTACAGATGATGTCTGTTTTCAGTCACCTAGCAACCAAGTTAGACTGACGTAGGGAAAATGTAAAGCAAAATGAATGACTTAAGAGAATTTTTTATTTGTTACCAGCAGTCTTATTCGATGGGCGTCACAGTAAATGTCTATTACTAGTAATTTGAGAAGAGTTAAGGTTTTAATATATTACTTCAGGGGTTGACTAGGACATGGATAGCGTGTTTTTATTAAAATTACGAAGATGGTGCATAAATAGGCATAACGAGATTTTCTGAAGACCCATTCAAACTGACAACAGAAAGAAAGAAGATTCTTTAAATTACAATTTTAGGAGGCAAAGGAACTCATTTTACTTTGCATAAACAAAATTTTGAATGAAAAGCACAAAAGTTTATTTCATTCTCTTCCCTGTTTGTCACAATTTCTTAGTATTGCAATTATTCAAATAAACTTTGCGAAGAATCGCTGATCATAAATGTTTGTCTCGAATAATTTGGCAATAATGCTTCCAAAACCTTAGCAACAGTATCTAAACTGTGTGAATTTATTAGATTTTTCTATTATAATTTATTTAGAATTTAATATTCTTATTTATTCTTATTAATTTATTTTTCTATTATTATTTAATTATTCTTACTATTTGATATTTTGGGGAAGTTTTCTGAATACAATGATTTTTTTTCAATTTCATTAATATGAATTTTTATATTTACACATTTCTTAACGGTTTAATGCAATCATTGACATTAAAGATTCTTTTTGATATCATCTAAAATCTACATACGAAGGAATTAAAATCCATATACATAAATTATAAGTTAAACCTTTCACATACCAGAGTTTCCAACTGAGGAGAAATTAAATTTTTAAATAATGTAACATTTATTGCAACAGCATTAACATTTAATATTTTTGTCTAAAAATTGCCAATTAGAAATAAAAGATGTTTAATTTTTTTTTTTGTATAAAAAGTATTTAAAAAAGTTTTATATTTCGTATTAATCTGTAAAAACTAGCCATTTTATCATTTTCTATAACACATAATGTAATTATTTTTAATAAAACTGGAAGAAATTAGAAATTTTTAAGAATCTATTGTTATAATTAAAAATGACTATTTTAATTAAAGAATAAAAAATATAATAATATAATAAGAAATTTGCTTTCAGTATTGCATTAAATTTGCATGTAACCAAAGGCGATGTACATAGAACAAAATCAGATGATAAAAAATTTGCATGAATATAATCTTTTATAGCATCGCATTAATGCTTAAAACTTTTGTGGCTGTCACAATTGTAAAGCCATAAGTTAAGCCCGTTTTTGTTTCTAGTTGCTCATTTAGTTTACCTACTCACACTGTAATTTCACGAAGAAAGGTATACGTTTCTTGGAAAACGTTGTTTTTTATTGGAGATTTTGTTTTGCCGTTTTGTGCCCACATATTAATAAATGGGATATGATAAATAATAGTTGTAGTTGTTCTATATCCTATCCTAAACAATTAGATAGATTGATACTCCATTGATTATTTCCATTTATCATTGGAAGAATGTGAAAAAAAGTGTATCCCCATACATAAAATAAGTTCTAATTAACATTATTTTTCTTAAAAATTTTTGTGAGATTTCTCTTCTAGAATTTGTGACAAAGTTTAATGTACCGACGATTTCCGTCAACGTGCTTTACATAATGCAATAAGAGCAGTACCACGAACAACCATCGAAGAGTCAATCTATAGAATGAGATAAATTCTAATTATTCTGCGCAAGACAAATCATACCCAAACAATTTTTAACTGTGTGATAGTTTGATGCACTATTAATTACTTCAATATCTGACGATTTCTAAAATATTTAACTGCACGAAAATGTCTCGTTACAAATAAGATGAACTCTAAATAACATTTTTATGTACAACAAACATCCACTAATGAATTGTTATTGCATTCTAGGAGAACTCGGGATTTATGGGTCTTAACCGAGGAATTCTGGAAAATTCCTACAGGCATTCTATGAGTGTCACTCGCATATTCTATGACAATGAGCACTGAATTCCCTTTCTGAGATGACCCTGTTTCTGAAATTGAATGAGGTTTTTATAAAAAAAAAAGGGTATTTGAGTATTTAAATAAGATACGTATTAATCAAAAGGCAAAATTGGGGCAAAGTCCACATGAAAACCACTATTAGCCAACCTTAAGGTATAAATAAATGAAGCATTGCAAGATCATTTAATTTCATTTGATTACTTTACGCTGCTGTTCAGCTCTATACCGAAAGTTTTTCATGTCCGATTGTAGATCATTAAGTAAGAAAAGGAAGAAAGAATCCTAGGAACTTTTTCATGGAAAGTAATACTAAATGATAACATCTACTCAAACATCTTTAAAGATCAGCAGCCATTTTCAGTTTTCATTTATTCAGCCAAAGCATAAATAAACAACCCATAGGGATCCCGAAAATCTATTTTGTATCATTTTACTATGCATAATAGTTTGACACTTTTACGAAGAAATTAAAATTCTGTTTATAGATTCAATTGCTTTTTTACTGTTTGTTTCAAATTATTATTAAAAATATATAAATATATAATTTTATATGAAAATATATTCCGCAGTTCTTTTTATACGATAAAAGTTTATATATTATACGATAAAAGTTTTATTTTATTTTCAAGTTAAAAAAATTTAGTTATATTAATATGTCTATTAATTCTAATGTTTATTAACTAGATCAATGTGAACTGCGTTTAAAAATAAAGGTTTGGTGTTATTGTTTTCATGATGATGTTATTCAGCCCTCTAGGACAGTACATGACGACATGATGTTATTTATCCCTCTAGGGCAGTAGCAAATTCACCATTACCCAGACTGCACCACCACAGTTTGGAACAACCACACACCAGGGGGGACAACTGTAATGCCCTCTTCCTTACTATGAACAGGATGACTTTCCAGTCTGCTGACTTATCTACGGCGCAGATTTTGAAGTTCATAATTTTCTCTCAGATTTCCAATGAGGAACGAAAATATGTATAGCAATGAAGTCAAACCCACCTTGAGGGTGAATGGCTACATTCCATTCGAATCCTCCAAATGCAAAATAGGGGGTTTCGGCATTGCTGAGCTTTTGATGGGATCCAAAGGGTAGATGGCTCATCCGTAGGTCCACTTCGTATACTGTCAGAGCATTGCTCATGGTGAGATCCATGAGGAAATTCTCCATTCTCGTCGGCGAATTTCCTGGAGTGCAACTCGCTCATCAGGATCCATCTGGCTGGGCCTTGCGCTGGTTCATCTGCGTTAAATCGGCATTGCTGTCGCAAACAAACAGAATTCTTTTCATTTGGACTCGATTCAGGAAAAAGACACAATTGAAATCTATCGTTTTAAACAGAGAACAGTACGTTCTGCAGAAAACCACATAAAAAAAAGGCAAGCAAATTTGGTGATATTAGGAATACAGTCAATAATTTGCATATAAAATAGTGTCAACTAATAAAAATAGAAAAATAAAATTATGAAAATGCTTTTTCCAAACTTAATTTTTAATGTTATTTAAAAATAAACTTTTCAATTTTATATGAAAGTAACTTTTTTGTACAATTTTTCCTATCTATTCGAACATCTTTTCATCACAATTATCGTTTTTGAAACACTCTTTAGTATTTAATATAAACTAATACAAAATACGTTTTTACCTCCAGAAGAATCTGTGCATGAAATTTTTATATTAAAGGATTGCAAAGTTAAATAGCTGATTATTATAGTTTCTTCCACTGACTATAGATCTGCATATTAAAATCGGAAAAACTTAATATGCTCATCACAAAAATAAGCATACATTCGAAAAAATTGGAAAAATTACGAGTCATAAAATCTGAAATTTTTATACATGAGAAAAAGACACATATTTTGTTGGAGAATGTTACATTTGCTTAGGGCATTGAAAAGAGTTGAAAACTAATGGAATCTTAACTTCAAATTTTCTTTATTATCGATAAGAAGATATTTATATTATTAAAAGCGAAAAATCTTTGCATTGAGTCGTCACAAAGATCAAATGCAGTTCTTTGTACATTTTTTAGTAATTTGCTCATAGGTTTTAACTATAATTTCCGCATAGTTAACTAATAATGAAATCTTATTTTAAAAATTGTTCAAAGAGGGAAAGAAATCTTCACAGAATATAAAAGATAGGGCAGTAGCCTAATAAAATTGTATGGAGAGCCAAACTCGGCAATGAATCAGCAAAATCATCAGAAAAATTATTAGAAAAAGTTAAGAAAAGGCTGATAGCAGTACTTAAGACAAAGCGGGAACTATGCAGCAGATCATATTCACGTATCGAGAAATTTGTCTTACAGTGGAAAAAAAAATTAGCGTCCAAAAATTGAAATTTGAAGTAAAAAACTATTTTTGGTGAGTCATGTCATCTTATACGGTCTCTATTTTTTACGAAAGGTTGGATACCATGGTCTTAGGAAAATCGTTCCCAAATAAAGGAGAGACTTTGCATAAGAACATGAAAGCAAGACCGAACTGTTTGGAAACCTGCTACTAAAAATTAAATTTAACTTTTACGGATCAGGTGTATACTAAAACCAAATGCAGTCCTCGATTTGAGAAGATGGCTGGTGATCGATTTTGGTTTGGAGATGTATGCCAGCAATTGTAAAAGAAAATTAATATTTTATCTGTGGATTAATGAATCATTTAGATCTTTGTATATTTTGAAAAAGGAAATTTATGTAAAATTTCAAAATCACATCATGTATGAATATAAAATAATGAAATTTTGTAGTTGATGAAAACTTGTAAAAATATGTACACGGTAATATTTTCAACTAGAAATATCAATACACAGAATTTTTTTGTACGAAAATAATTCGAAAATAGATTTTAATTTTTTTTTTTTTTTTTATTAAGTTAAAATTGAAATTTGTTTCGAAACTGGTACTGCTCGAAAGGTAAGGGATTATTTTTAACTCATAAAGATGGATAAAATTTCATGTGTAGACCCGATAAGCGAAAATAACAGTTCAAAAGGACTATCGCAAATTTTTTTTTCGATAAATGTAAAAATAAAAAATTATTAGACAAATGACTGTTTGTACTTGAATTTGTTAAAATAAATAAATGGTCCATCAAATAAAAAGTGAAGCAGAAGAAATTTTTTAACTTGTGTTCATCAATTTACGCTTTGCTGAAAGAAGAAGAAATCTCTGATGCGCGTAGAGGGCAAAATCAAATTAAAATTTAATAAGACATTTTTTTTTAATTTTAATTAATATTTTGAAAAAGATGAAAAGTTAAGAAAATCTAAACGGACGGTCGTTCTTCTTCGGAATACAATGAATGTTTTGTATGCGTTGTGAACTCATTTCGGTTTCGTAAGAGATACGAAAGCATCCATCGTCTATGTACACATATGTATAGAATAAATGCATGAATCATAGAAGCTCAGATATTCAATTACAAAAAAGTAATGTGCAAAATTATTCTCATGATGTCTTTTGAAGAAAAATAATTACGCTTTTTTTTTTTTTTTTTTTCAAATCTTCGTTTCAATAACATCGAAACTAAGCTAAAATTTTCAATGGAAATTCCATAGAAATACATTTATTTTATTGGTCAGCAATCCCAACTTAAAGTATCATATCCCAAATGAGTATACAAATCGAAACAAGAGAGGAATTAAAGGGCAATTTTCACTCATTTTTTTCTCAGAAACTAAACATTAATAATTTGTAGAATAACTTCTGGCTTTCACAAAAAATTTGTATTTAACGAAGCACCTTGGCTATAAGATCTATCAGGGTGTCAGATGAGAAGGTATATACAGTGCATGAGAAAGCAGCGAAGTAGAAAAAAGAAAATTGTTCTTTGTGGATTGGCTTTCATCACTACTTTCCATCTTTAAAGAATAGAGTTCACTAAATTTTTAGTGATAGAAGGTATTTATTTTTACCAAAAAGGCTGTTTATCAAATCATATATTTTTTATTGTCTCACTTCCTAATTTGTCTGTCTAAGTAGTTCAACAATTGCTGAATGGAATTAATATCGGATGACTAGGAAAAGGTTTAGATTTGTACATAATAGTATAATGCAGAGCATCGTATTCCTGTAGAACTTAAGCAGTATGTTTTAACTTATTATCTTGTTGAAAAACATTGGTTCTCTTAAGTTCAATAATCCTTTAATTCGCTGGATTTTTCGATTTCTTCTATCGTGTCAAAGTCTAAGTCATAACGTTTATTTAATACTTTTTGCCATAAATTTCGCTAAAATTCCCCAAACCCTAAAATCATTAAAAAAAAAAAAAATTCGTTGCTAATAACAATTAATTGTCAGGATACATTTTGAAATACCATCACTGGTTAGGATGCATTCCTTAATAAATTATTTTATTTAATTTGTTTCAAGAAAGAGTTGTATTCTATTTTTACATATCAGATGGTTTTAAGCCCGGAACACAATCCATAAAAATTGATTTATTTAAAAAAGTGAAAAATATGGGGTTGCCTTACCACTAGTCAGTGATTAAGCTTTGCAAAAAGGATTTAACTCTTTTTTTTTTTTTTTTTTTTTTTAAGATACACCTAGAATTTGTATCATTCTAAAAAGAATTTTTCAGTTAAATGGACAATTTAGGACCTATTCGAATTATATTTGCAATAAATGTGGCATTTCTTTCGCTTTGTTAACGTCTACACTTTCATTACTTTTATGTATATATTTTTCAATAATTTTCGAATTTGCATGATTTTTGCATCGCATTATTCCAAAATCACATAAAAAAAACAAGAATTGTAAGGACCTAAAAATTTTTTTAAATTCCTCTTTTTTATTAAAAAAATTCTTGTCCCATAATCTAACAAAATTGGTATTCAAATGAAATAGCCTCAAAATCATTCTAAAAGTTCTATGGCAAATCAGAATGTGCAATCACCAAGTCGCTATCTCTCGAATCTTGGGTGGTGTTTCTCGGAGAACCCGTTTTGGCTTCTCTTTAATCGAAGCGAAGAAACTTTCTTGGATCAAAACCCATTTTTAGGGAGAATAAATAATGAATTCTAAGTAAGAAAAATGGCATTTTCTTCTTATATTTTGTTTTAAGGATTCAATAGTGGAAATGGTAATGAAATGTATGAATGGGATAAATAGGAGAGATTCTAAAAAAACCAAACGCCAAGGAGAACAATTTATGTAAATTATATAATTAAACATTGTAAGGGTTTAAATATATATTCATTAATAACATTGTTTATATTTAAAAATTCAACAAGCTTTGCAAATTTCAAATGAAAAACTCAGGTCGATAAGGCAAAGAATTTTAGTATAAGTATTATTTTAAAATATATTACGATTATCATTATGTTGTAGTACATAATATAGTAATAATGTTGTTGATATACGTTAATTATAATACTACAATTATATTACCTTCAATTTCAAATACTGCCTGATGGCAGACAATTGAAAGTTTAAAAATATTGTATACATTTTACTGTTGATTTCACATTAATTACTTTCTTATTAAAAATTATTTTCAAGTTTGTGATACAGTATTACGATTTGATAATTGTCAGAAAATATCGTTGTTAATCTTCAACGAACTGATCAAAAAACCAATAACTTCAATCGAATACTTTTTCCAAATTTAAGTACAATCATCCAAAATGTAAACCATAAATCAAATTGCTATACCTTTAGCATTTGCATACAATGTCTCCTGAAAAATACAAACTGTTTTTAGAATAGAACAACAGAACAAAACAAGTATTAGAAGAAAATTCGCGTGACAGAGCATAAATTGAAAATTATTCTATGAAATTATTCTATGAAATTATTCAATAAAAAACATTCATTTCTTATAGTTTAGAAATATTATAATATAGTGGTACCTCAGTATACATCCTTTACAGATTCTTATACCAAAATAATTTTTCCCATAATAAATAAAAAGATTCATCCATTCCCATTAAAATATCCTATATCCCTACACGGATGGTATTGTTTAAAATAATTCATACTAAAATATTTAAATATAAAAGCAGTTATTTGAAATGTATACACAAATGAAAATTCACCAAATTTAATTTCATTTTTTCCTTACTCGGACTTGGTTGATGATCACCAAATATAATGTTTCCTGTCCAAAGAACATTGCTTCTGTCTTCTCTTCAGAAAGTTTCGGACATCGTCTGGTCATTCGAGACACAGCGTGTTGAGCTTTGTTGGGGTGGTATTTCTCGGCAAAGCTTTTGACATCATCTATTTGGCAAAGATTTTGACGCACGCGAGCAGTATTTCAAACACAGGTCGTATAACAAACAAAACTTTTCAAGTCCAACAAGGGCCCATATCATGTTGGACATATTCCAAAACAAACGTATACCGAGGTACCGTTATAATTTATCATTATATATATTTTTGAATGCAATTTTGAATTCTAAGCCAAATTTATATCATGAATTTGTCCTTTTTGAGGGTACTAGAAGGAAGGTACCTTTTCGAAGAAGATTTCGTTCTTGCTGAAGTGTTCTCTGTTCAGGGAGGCAGAAGGTGACGTCCACGTAGCATCTGGTGGCGGCCGAGGCGTTCCTCAGAATGAGGTGCGCGCCCAGCATCTTCGAATCGGATCTGTTAAAGCTGACCACCCATCGGTGGTAGCCGAACGTGAATTCCTTGGTGGTGGCATCCCGGTACAAGTCTCGCGTCACGGAGCGGGTGACGATGAAAGTGAAAACGCCGGTCCCTGCGCGGTCCTTGGCCCGTGTGAAACGGTACAGCAGCGCCATTGAAGCATCGGGCTTGACTACGCACACCCTGAAACACGCATGCAAACTCAACATTAGTTCAAAATTCGTTTCATTTTTAAGGACAATAGTGGATGTACTTTTTATTTATTAGCCACCAATTAGATATTTTACTTTGGATATAAAATAACACTCATTCCAAAGCTATAGAATCGCCAATTTAGTGTGCAGTGATGGCAAAATCTGCGAATATTTTTAAAAGGAACCTCATTATTGGTAATCTGCAATTGGCTAATTGCATCTAACTTAAAGGAATACGGAAACTTTAAATGTTTACAACATTTAAATGAGCGTCTATATAAATATTGAAGTATAATTTTACTGACTTGTTTCTTATCTAATTTTTAAGAAACTTTAACTTTGTAATATATTTTGGAAACTTTTTGCAAAATTTCAGTGTTGAAGAAAATTGTTAGAATTTCGCCAAAAATAAAATAAAATTTTTGTAAGTATATGCATCTACAGGGTTTCTCATCATCATATATTGGTTAGGTACACCTAGACGACTCAAATCATATAACAATGCTAAGTAGGAAATGCTTTCTTGATGCGATGGATAGCGTTGTACGGCTCGCGGAGTTTCGAGAATTCTCGAAGAAACTCTTCATCTCGTATATTGACTAGTAGTCGGCTGATGATACGAACGCAGAACTGGGGGGGATATGCATCTTGCTTACTTACTTATTACTGGCACAGATCGTTTGTACCCACAACGATATCCGATGAGGTGAACTTCCAGCCATGACCTCTTTGGACACCTGCAACAGCGATTCTTTCCAAAGAGCTGTCATGAATCTTAAATGAAAGGTACGGACTCAGAAATGAGGAAAATGTTACGTGTGGTAGAGTATAATTCAAGCTTTAGAATAACTCATGGCTGAATGTTCAGCTACATCATCTGGAAGATTGTGCTGAAAACGACAGGAACTTTTTGTTACAGTTGAAATCACCTTTGTTACTTTTGATCTTCTTACTTGTATCGATGTATGGGTAGCATTTCTGAACCTTTTTGCATGGGATTCCATGTTCTTATCCGTCTACAAATTTGTTAACCTGATGCTAAAACATCTTGTATACACAAAAAATTAAAATCTACTACTGTGTCCAAAAAGTAAGACCAATTTTCAATTTAAAATTCCCGGGGCTTCTAGAATTTCAATTTTTTTTTTCTTTTTAGGTTGCTGGCACAGTCCTTGACATCTGTGTGAAATTTGATGTCAAAATATTCATTAGTGTTTGAGTTACGCTTTGCTATGTGAGAAAGCTAAAACTGATTCCGGCGATTTTTGAAATGTCTGAATTAATTGAGCAAAGAACTTGCATTCAATTTTGTTTGCGGAAACGTATAGAATGTTGCAGAAAGCATTCGGTGAGCATTCCTATATTGGGAAGAAATGTTTAGAAGTGGTATAAACAGTTCAAAGAAGGCACAGAACGCGTTGAAGACGAAGGGCCCTCTGGCCGACCATCAACATCAACCGACGAAACCGTCGATTAACAATTAGAGACCTTGCTGATGATGTTGGAATTTCAAATGGATCAGTCAATTCCAATTTGGGTCTCAAACTCATCAAATCTCGATTGGTACCGAAAACACTGAATGCGCCAGCTCACACTGCATTGATTCTTCGTGATTTTTTGCCAAAAAATGAAACCCATATCGTTCCACAACCACCGTAATGCACTTCTGGTTATTCCCTAAACTCAAAAGATCACTCTGGGGACACCCTTTTGATTCGATACAAGCGATTCAACGTGAATCGGCGCGCGCTTTGTAGGCAATCCCTCCCGATTACTTTTTAGCATGCATAGAGAATTGGAAAAAAAGTTCGCATAAGTGCATTGTGTCCAGAGGGGATTACTTTGAATGCGGTGAAATAAATTTGGAAGAATAAATAAAGAGTTTTTGAAAAAAAAAAAAAAAATTATTGGTCTTACTTTTTGGGCGCAGTAGTATCTGATAAGTAAACATTTTGTTTGGCTATGAATCGGACAAAAAGGAATTACCAATGGACCACGAATTGCGCATGTTATCAGTATTGAAATCAAAACAGGCCCCGTTATTTTTTTAGTCTCATCATGGGTGAATTTTTCTTTTAAAAACCATAGGATAGGCATTTCTTTAGAAAAGATACCGAGAGATTGATGAAAACAAACAATACGATTTTTGTTTAAATTAATCAAAAAATAAACACTTCAATGCAAAAAAATATTTTATTCAATGTTTTTAATTTATTGCCTATTAGAAAATAAAAACTTTAATAAATAACGCTTAAGCCTGGATACAGTGTCCTTCCTTGTGCTGTTTTAAATAGTTTATTTATTACCCTAACAATATCAAACTGTTGTCCATCAAGATATTACTCATAAGAGAAGATAAGTTTCAAGATTTGATTAAGTATGTTATGGGATCGTCAAATACAAGTTCCGTTTCAAGCTGCGTTCAAATATGTTATTGGTATAAAATGCATTAAAATGCTCAAGCCTTATATTTGGGATCAATTACTCCTAAAATCATTTGACTACTATTTTTCTAAATACATAGTTGCAACAAAAACCGAATGCTCATAAAATCAATGTAATTTTACAAATTATATATGTATAAATATATAACATTTTACAGTTATATTTAGTACAAAAGTCTCAGCATTCCTAAGTTAAAACAAACGTAGAAAATTATAGACATGTTTTGGAATTCGAAATCATATTATAAATTCTACTTAAAAGGACGTAATTTTTACTCTGACTATTCGTCTAAGCAATATATGCAGGAACTTCATAATATTAGAGAGTTTTTGCATACCGTATTTTTGGACGTCCGTTAGCTTTTTCTCCCTAGCGCGCATGCTCATAGGAAACATTATTACAGATACGCATGCGCAATTTCCTATGAGCATGCGCGCTAGGGAGAAAAAGCTAACGGACGTCCAAAATACGGTATGCAAAAACTTCTATCTGATGTATTCCAGTAAATATTCTCAAAAAGTAGGTTTTTCAAATCAGTCGATAGCTTACTTACATTGTTTCAGATTTGTTTTACAACCTTTGTAATTATAAGTTAAGGTTACCAAAATTCTTCAAAGTGAACTGATCCCTCTGACATTGTTAATATTTAAATGGAATATATTGAACTTGTATAAGACAAATATGCAAACACTTTTGAAGTATGCTAGCTGCATATAATCAACGTGATTTACCCGCCGCCCACACAAAAATGTAGCAAGTTATTAAATGTATATAGATATATATATATATGCATGTATGTATACATACACACACATATTATATATATAAACTAAATAGTATACTATACTAAAAAATTAAGTAAAGAATGATGTAAGATTTATTAAGTGTTGCTTCTTAGTAAGAAAACTTCTAAGTGATTTGTCAAATGGTTTCTGGTTTTTTTTTTTTTTTTTCCCCATTTTCATGAGTGGAAATATTTGTTCGTAAGCATACTCTAATCAAATAAGAGTGCGTGTTTAAATGTAATATCTAGCAACGACCGCAGCTACATCATTGAACGTAATTTTATATTGGAGATTTTGTTTTGGTAATCTCGTTAAATAATTGGCAAAAATTTGTATTATATCTCAGTTTTCAATAAATTAAAAACATATTTATAATTAACATACCTTTAATTAACTACAGCAATCATGTTTTATTTTTTAATCCAAATCAGAAAGTTTTCGAAAAAATTACCTTTAATAAGACTTTCTAAAAATCTAATTGGAATATGAACAGCTTGAAAATTAAAGAACTCATCTTTGGGATTTTTATAAAAACAGATCCTCTATTATTGCAGGGAACTGGAATGTTTGAACCATACCATGTAGTGGCTGATGGCATTCTCGAAAAGTGAAAGCATAAGCAAAGTAAATAATGCAGCGAACGATTTGAAATACTATAATTGATTAGAATCCCGAAATCTTCACCCTTGATAATAACCATTATGCAAGCAAATTTTATACCATTTTAGGGAATTTTTTAAAGCACATCATTCAAATCAGTAGGAAGTATTGCAGAGCAAGTATATTCAGTAGCTTTAAATATTTTTCAATGTGAATAAAACACACTTTGATAATACTGAATACACATGAACAAAAAGCATTTGATATATAAAATCGACACTATTAGTTGTAATATCAAGCAATAGCAAACAGTTTATAAAATTCTTTATGTAATAATATGGATTCATTTGGGCCTGAAGGGTCGAATGGCTATCGCTCTGGCGCTCGGTACCACAGGTTTCGGGTTCGAGTCCTGGCGTTGCCATGGATGTGTGTAGTGGTTCGGAATCCGCTTTAAACCGTAGGTCCCGGTCTAATAGGATCGTAGAGCGTTGCGGGGGCATTGTTACTCCGCGCCCGTGGCTCATCTTCAAGTGACACGCGCCCCCTGGGTAATGCAAAGTGAGTAACGTCTGTACGGCGCTTGCCTTAAGGCATCCAAGACGTCCATGTCTGTTTGCCAGCTGCATTGGGAAAAAAAATATATTGATTCATTTTAAAGCATAGCTTGTAACTCGTGTTATTAAATAAATAGTTCGGATGGGTTACAGAGGAATCAAAAAGTGAAATTTCCATTTGTTCGGTGCAGTTCGAATGTTTTTTTTTTTTCATCACATATTATATTTTAATTAAAAAGCAATTTTTCAATTTCATTTTCTGTCCTGTTTTTCAAAGCCTTATTTAAGAGAAATAAGAAATAGGATTCACCTTTTACATTAGCTAAGAATTTTAGAACTTCATTTTTGAAGTAAATTTGAATTAAATTAAAAGCCTTGAACCCTAATTTTATCATAAGTAAAAATTTAAAGTATATTTCTTTAAACTGCGTAGTCAAATGAAAATCGAATCTTAAAAATTTTATTATGTGGATTTATAGAAAGCTGTGTATGCATGTAAATATGTACAAAAAATAAGCCAATTTCCAAAATATTCAACTTCAAAATACACATACAAGAGAGAGCGTCCTAAAAGTTTGAGACAATTTATGAGATGCCATTTTATTGAGCTAAAATACAATCAAGTAAATAGATATTTTATAATATAATATTTATAGATATAGATATTTTTATAATATATATAGATATAGATATTTTTATAATATAGATATAGATATTTTATAATATAATATAATATTTTGCAAACAATAAAGTTTATTTAAACTTCACCATTTTATATTCCTGTATGCCCATGATTTCTGTGTTTCTATACGGCTTTTTTTTTTAAGTGATATTCTGTCAAAAAATTTGAAATAAAATAACCAAAAATTTTTAAGAAAAATTTAAATTAAAAAGGACTTTGTCAAAAAATTGATGCATTTATGTGGTTACGAAATACTGAAGCCAAATTAAAGATTTTTTTCTCCTTTATGCCTTTAATATTCTCCTTAAATTTCAAGTCAATAAATTTAAAACTACATGTTCATAACATGAAAACATTTGTTCAAAAATACTATGATCAAATTTTAAAATACTTATTTTTAGACATACTTATTTTTATGTTAAGGTTTTCTCAAAGTGTCACAGTAAAAATTGTGGAGAGAATAATTATTGGTCTAACTATATACAAAGTTAAAGGTCTTAAATCTAAAAAAAGGAAGAATGGGTTTTGTTTATTATTTTTAAGTAAACATTTCCCAATAAGAAATCTGTCTACCGTCTTATTTTGACTATCAATTAAATCAAAAAGTTTTAATTATTAATGTACACACAACAAACATTGTAAATGAATACAGGCTGCTTATAGTTAAAACTCACTGTTCTAAGATTTCTACAGCAAACAATTTATCAAATCTTTGCTAAACTTCTAAGACAGGTATAGTGAAAGAAATCCTAAATTAAGCAATAGAATTTGGAGTTCTGAATATACCAATGCTAAATTTGGTAATATGGGTAAATATTATCCTCATAAATTTCTACTATTATTTGTAATCTTCAAATAACTGTTGCTTATGTCTTTACATTTCCCTTGATATATCATCTTTAAGATCTGATAAAGATGATATTCTCAGAACAGATAGTCGAAATTCATATGTTTTCAGGTCATAGAATCACCAATCAGTAAGGATTTCCTTATTATTATGATCATGATTCTTACTTCGAAAATATGGCTTAGAAGCACCTGGCTATACGGGGAAGAGTTGCAGATTTTATGAACACTGTATCTTCAAAACGCAGACGTGCATACATAGGTGCCTTTATGGAATTTGCTATCAAGCGTGCATGACTTTGTAAAGTGAGGGAGCACATCACAGACTATACAGGTAAGAAAGAAAGGTATCGAAGGAAAAGGTCCTAGAATGAAGAATTTATTGAAGTCACACCATACTAGAATATGAGGAGAGTTTCATTGAATTTATAAAAAGGAATGAAGTTTTCTGAAACGCAAACTCTTCAATTCTGTTTACTGACTGCTCTATTGAAATTGAAAATGCACCATTTATAAAAAAATTCCATCATCATAAATGTGTTAGATTCATGACTGTGAAAGAATTTATTTAAGTATTGAAATCGTAGAGGAAATTAATTTGGACAGCAGGATCTTAATTAAAAATTGCTTAAACACATAGTGCTTTATAAAGATTACCAGTTTCCCGAAAAATCTTACATATAGAGATAGCATATTGCTTCAAAACTACTGATGTCCTCAAAAACTGTCCTTTTCCTTTCTGAGACTACATTATTCAATATTTGTAATACACACAGTCATTTAATACAGTCAATATTTGTAATACACATTGTCAGTCAATATTTGTAATACACATTGCGAAAACTCGCAAATCATTTCACATCCATTTTCCTCATCAGCTAATTAGAAATTTTGTGTAAACATTTTTTCTACTGATAGTTCGGAGAATGGGGCCTGAATGTTCAGTGGCTAGCGCTCTGGCGCTCGGTTCCACAGGTTTCGGGTTCGAGTCCCGGCGGTGCCATGGTTGTTGTAGTGGTTCGGAATCCACTTTAAACCATAGGTTCCGGTCTAATAGGATCGTAGAGCGTTTGCCGGGGTATTGTTACTCCGTGGCTTATCTCGAATTACACGCGCCCCCTGGGTAATACAAAGTGAGTAACGTCTGTGCAGCGTTTACCTTAAGGCGACCAAGCTGTCTCAGTGTTTTCCAGCTGCATTAGAAAGAAAAAAAGTTCGGAGAAAAGGATTCTAAACATCCTGCCTATTAAACACGATTGCAATTTTCATACAATTCTATTTGAACCCTATTTAGAAATGTAGAACCGAGCATCAGAATTTGCACTCAAATAAAGACTCAACTAGAGACAGATCAACTGATGATTTTTGTTAAGCTGAATATTTTTTGCCAAAAAAATTCATCTATGTTTATGTATACATAGGGAGTTCTTCGTGAAAATATATAAAATTAAATTGGATAGCTGAAATTCGAAAACTGCTTTGAACAATTCCTTTCCTGCCGAGACAGGTTGTTGGGGGAGCTGTCCGAGGCTGTCAGCAAAAAGGACGTATCATTTATTTTAAATCATCTTCGCGATGCGTTTGCCCAAGTCTAGTTTTTGAACAGTCGAATCAGGAAAAAAAGTTTTTCTTCCTTTAGTTTGTTTCTCAGATGAAAAAGAAAATACTTTGTTTCTTTTAGGCTTTAACTATTTTAAACAATAAAAGCTAATGAGTTTGTTTTTTGTTTTGAGTTACCTCAGAATAAACCAAATATTGAGCTATTTGAATGTTAATTTAATTTTCAAATCATTTTGATGGGAAAAAAGATATTCTCCACTGCTCTAAGCGAAGACCAGAATTTCTAAATTCAAGACTTGCCCCTAGCGCTCGCGCATAGGTATATAGTAAGATCTGAAGCAAATGTTTGGGAAGGGTTTTCGACAAGCTTTCGTTTACTTTTTCGGCAGAATGCATTTGTACTCCTTGAGGAGAATAACAATAAAACAATAACACGCATATTTGTATAAATAAGAATGTATATATTTGGTCATTCCGAAATAATATTACTATCCTATTTTTTCGTCGTTTTATTATTTTTAAGCTTTTATATGAAAGATGTTCATCTAAGAAAACTTTTCTTTTATTTAGATTTAGAATATAAAATAGAAATTAATGTTTTAAATATAAGATTTATAATATAATAGCGTATTTCTTTTACTTTCATTACACATACTGCTGTCATTGTTTAAAATTCATTATTAATAGCCATATTGTAAAACGTTTTATTGAGCTGCGTGTCATGTTTTCTTCTTTTAGACATATGTGATATTAGCAAATACTTTCTGTGGAACCTTTGAGACTAGAGGAAACCTCTTTGGCCATAAGAATGGTTTTTTTTGTTATTGTTCTAATGCAGCTGGCAAACACCATAGACAGCTTGGTCTTGGATGCCTTAAGGCAAGCGCTGCACAGACGTTACTCACTTTGCATGACCCAGGGGGCGCGTGTAACTTGAAGATAAGCCACGGACGCGGGTAACAATGCCCCCGCAAAGCTCTACGATCCTATTAGGACCGGGACCTACGGTTTTAAACAATAAACCTATTACTAATGAGATCTGTTCTTTCTACTTGCAGCGATATTCAAATTTTAGCTCTACGATCCCATTAGGACCCGTTTTAAACAATAAACCTATTACTAATGGACTGTTCTTTTCTACTTGGTTTTAAAGCTCAATAAACCTATTACTAATGAGATCTGTTCTTTCTACTTGCAGCGATATTCAAATTTTAGCTCTACGATCCCATTAGGACCGGGACCTACGGTTTTAAACAATAAACCTATTACTAATGAGATCTGTTCTTTCTACTTGCAGCGATATTCAAATTTTAGCTCTACACGATCCCATTAGGACCGGGACCTACGGTTTTAAACAATAAACCTATTACTAATGAGATCTGTTCTTTCTACTTGCAGCGATATTCAAATTTTAGCTCTACGATCCTATTAGGACCGGGACCTACGGTTTTAAACAATAAACCTATTACTAATGAGATCTGTTCTTTCTACTTGCAGCGATATTCAAATTTTAGCTCTACGATCCCATTAGGGACTGGGACCTACGGTTTTAAACAATAAACCTATTACTAATGAGATCTGTTCTTTCTACTTGCAGCGATATTCAAATTTTAAAATTACTATTAGTGCTCAAATGGATAAGGGATTCTATTTATTCGAACATCTCGTTGAAAACAGCCTTATTTCCCTCTAAATATTTTCATTTGAAAATTTAGAACAAAAATAACTCAAAGTTGTAACAAATCCTGCGAAAATATCTTTTGTCAATTTGAAATCAAATTTAAAACACATAAATCATAATTTAAACAAAAGAAAATTAATTTTAAAAAAGTAAAAAATAAATTTAAAAAAAGACTACATTTTTCATGTTTACAAGATTACAGGAAATAACAGCTTAGAGTGTTATAAATTAGTAATTTGTTTCTTGATTCTCAACATCCATACACACTTTACCATTTTCAAATGAATTTCTGTCCTTTTCTCACACACCTGTAAAAAGCAATAAATATGAGTCTTTGAAAAGGCTTTTATATTCAGTGCGGCATTTCACCAGGTCGTGGAACCGTTGGTTCTTATTTGCATAAAAAGGGGTGAATTTATAGAATTGTTCCTTCTGATTTCAAAACATGTGTGATTTTAGGATAGGTTAATATGAAGTAAAGAAAAGTAAAAGAGATTTTTAAAATTTGCCTTCAATTTAATTAACACGTCTAAGGAAACAAAAATATTTCTAATATTTTCAAATTTGTCTCAGAATCCTCATTTTTTTTGTGCTAATAAAAAATTGACATCCTCATTGTAATTTGTTTTAGAATCCTCATATAATTTCAACTTTCAATTTCTTCCAAATTGCACATAACAATTGCAAAGTAACTAAAAATGTATTCTAAAGCTGATAAAAAGTATCTCGGCAAAAAAAATTAAAAAAAAAAACTCCAGTTCACAAGTTGTCGTTCAGAAAGCAAATACATATGGATTATTTTATATGGTAAGTATAGAAGAAAGCTCTGGAGCTTGTGAAAAGTTTTGTATTCATTTTCACGTATAAATGATGATTCATTGTTTTTATTAGATTCAACAGTTAATGATTCAACACCGGAAAGAATAATTTTTTTCAAATGATAAATCTATGTAAACAAAACGCATTATTCGTATGTTTGTCTCTTTTAAAACCTCCAAAAACTACACGACTGATTTCGTTGAAAATTTTTACTTCTTATTAATGCCAGGAGTGTTTAGAGATTGGTTTGAATGAAACCGATGAATTCTTTTTAGTGTTATTTGAAGATTGGATGTTTCATGTTTTGATTGCTGTTGAATATCGATAAAAGTGAAAATGATACGAATTTTACAATTCTGTCCAGTATATTTCATGAAATAATACATTTTTTTTGATATTCAATTGTTAAATATTAATTGTGAATGTTGGCTTTAGGCGTTTTTTGTTGTTTCATTGTTGTTACATATTAATGCCACTCAAACGACAAAATATTCTAAAACAATATTAATAAAAATAATTTAACTAGCTGAAGAAGTCATATCACGTCATTTCAATTAAAACATTGAATTGTATAGAACTGCAATTGTATTTATATATATATATATATAGTACTTAAATTTAGCAAAACGAAGCATTGCCGCTTTGGCTAGTATAGTATAATTTTTGACAACTGTGTTCGTATGCAGCTGTTTTAAAATCTTATCGTCAAGAGGATGAATTTGAAGGGATATATTAGAATTGGAATTTTTCTTGCTGTGTATTAGTAAATCTGTTTGTGATAAGGGAGTGAAATAGCAAAAATATATATAGTTTCCAAAGAATAAAAATATATATAAAGTTCCCTATAGATCTATACAGTAAAACAAACACATATATATTCTGTTGGAAAATACTGCAGATACATATTTTCATAAAAGGAAATCATGTCATTTCGTAACAGAAGTCGTCAGCGTTTTAAAGATAAAGGAAATTAAAGTAAGAATTTTTATGAATAGTCAGTTTATTTATCAATCAGTTGAAAAAGAGTAATAATATTCAAATTAATTTCTCTTTTTAGAAAAATATTTTGACCACAATTTGTTTGACTTTTTACCTCTCATTTCCAAATTTTTATGTAGCATGTGTGTGCGACTCTAATTAGTATGCATGATTAGTTTCAGAAATAATACAATGCATCCTTCTTGCATTCACATGATCCATCATTCCTGCATCCATAATCATCTACAGAATTTTTGAAAAAATTCTTAAAATCCATTTCAAAAATGAATTGCCCGTGAAGGCCCCAACGAGAGTTTTACATCAGATGTTAGAGCAAACAAGCATTCATATATCTTTGAGTGTGTTATGCAAAAAAAATGAACGTAAAAGGAATACCTTGGTACATTTTTGAAAGGCTCTTACATTTTAAATCATCAAATGAATTTATTATTAAATGTTTATTAAAGAGCATTGTCAAAAATCGAATCAATAAACACCATCAAAAGTAGAACAATTTGTTATTAAATTCGAAGAGGGGGGGAGGACATTACTAAATTACACAGTCCAGTCACATTAATGGGACCACCACCTACTTTCGACGTGAACAGGAAATAACCAACCACAAAAGGCAGGTGGCAGCACATTGCAGTGGAGTGTATATAAAGAATTCCACTTAATACCACTTAAATACCACATTCAAACTCCACTTAAAGCCAGAATACAAGAGTGTATATTCTAGCTTTTGACAGGTGGTCACATTAATGTGACTGAGTGTATATTTTGAAGGTTTTAATGAGGAATGATAATCTACTGTATACCAAGTAGCAACGTGATAAAAGTTCTGTCAGAATATAACAGAGAATATGTCTGGAGACATGGATGGTCGTAAATATAAGTATTTAGAAAGTTTTGTCTACTAAAGGTTCTTCTGCAAGCGGCAACAATAATAAATACAGTACACATTATTCTTAATGGTTAATGACACAGTAGCAGAAAAATGGATGGAGTCTCAGAAGATACCAGTGTGTTGCTTATCCAGTGAAATAACGTATCGTACAGCAATGCTAATATCAATAATAAATTCTGTATGAGATTATACTTGCAAATTATATTTTGTTGCGTATTGCAAAAAGTAATTTTTTTTCTCTCTTTGTTATATATATATATATATATATATATGTGTGAAAAAATATTGAAAAAATATTTTATATATTATATTTTTGTTTCGGAAATTCCCTGATGGCGTGATCCAGCAACTGCCCGAGAGTTGGAGGTACTTAAACTGGACTTGTATGGGTTTGTCGCTCTACGGCCATTTGTGTACACTTTAGCCTAATTAGACCAGAACCTACAGTTTAACGTGGATTTAGATTCGGAAACACTAACAAACATCCATGTCACAGCCAAGATTCGCACCTGAAGCCTGTGAACCAAAGGACAGAGAGCTAACCAATGCATGGGAGAAAAGCCACTCAATTGCCATCAGCTTACCTGAGTGTTGTTGCGAGGGCTCTTACACTATAGCCGTCTCTAAAACATAAGTTCAAGAATCGGGCTTTTAATTTGTTTATAAGATTTTATTTCTGCTCAAATGCTTGATTCATATTAGTTGATGACAATTTTGGCAATATTAGATATTTTTTTTCCAATCAGGGAAAAACGCAAAGAATAAATTGGAAATTTAGGATTATAACTTCAGCGTAATTAAATCGCTGCATAACTAAATCGTTACGCGTTTTCTTTTACTTTATTTATATTCCTTACATTTATTCTATTGAATCTCTTTCAATGTTATTTTGTTGTTACATAGAATTTCAATGTCTTATTCTAGTGTTTGTGCACTACGAGCGGTATCTTATGGTAAAATATCTATACATATATATGGTAAAATATTAAGGTAAAACATTTAAATCCATGGACAAGTACATTTCAAAAAAAAAAAAAGAGAAATTATCTGCTTTATTTCTTATTTTATGTGTATAATTTTTTTCCACTGCTGTAGACATTTTTGTTAATTATTATTTTTCTTCAAAATAAATGTTAGAAAATTTATTACTGTTATTGTTACGATAAGTCTTGAAAGTAATCAAAATCTTGTTGCCGTTTGGGATCTTAATACAGTAATGATTTTTCAAAACCAATTCTTTATTTTCAAAAAAATATTGGTGCTGTAGAGATATTTTTGGAAATTACGTCAGAATAAACCAAATATTGAGCTATTTGAATGTTAATTTAATTTTCAAATCATTTTGATGGGAAAAAAGATATTCTCCACTGATCTAAGCGAAGACCAGAATTTCTAAATTCAAGACTTTCCCTAGCGCTCGCGCATAGGTATATAGTAAGATCTGAAGCAAATGTTTGGGAAGGGTTTTCGACAAGCTTTTGTTTACTTTTTCGGCGAATGCATTTGCACTCCTCGAGGCGAATAACAATAAAACAATAACACGCATATTTGTATAAATAAGAATGCATATATTTGGTCATTCCGAAATAATATTACTATCCTATTTTTCGTCGTTTTATTATTTTTTAAGCTTTTATAGGAAAGATGTTCATCTAAGAAAACTTTCTTTTATTTAGATTTAGAATATAAAATAGAAATTAATGTTTTAAATATAAGATTTATAATATAATAGCGTATTTCTTTTACTTTCATTACACATACTGCTGTTATTGTTTAAAATTCATTATTAATAGCCATATTGTAAAACGTTTTATTGAGCTGCGTGTCATGTTTTCTTCTTTTAGACATATGTGATATTAGCAAATACTTTCTGTGGAACCTTTGAGACTAGAAGAAACCTCTTTGGCCATAAGAATGTTTTTTTGTTATTGTTCTAATGCAGCTGGCAAACACCATAGACAGCTTGGTCTTGGATGCCTTAAGGCAAGCGCTGCACAGACGTTACTCACTTTGCATGACCCAGGGGGCGCGTGTAGCTTGAAGATAAGCCACGGACGCGGAGTCACAATGCACCCGCAAAGCTCTACGATCCTATTAGGACCGGGACCTACGGTTTAAAGTGGATTCCGAACGACTACAAACATCCATGGCACCGCCAGGGGCTCGAACCCGAAACCTGTAGTAACGAGCGCCAGAGCGCTAGCCACTTGGCCATAAGAATAAGACCTGATATTTTTGATGAATTAGCAAAAAAAGTATTAATAAAAATTTAAAATAATAATAATTTTATTAAAACTTATGTTAATAATGTGATCATGACTGAAATGTAAATAATATGTCATTCAAAATGGAATCATAATTGTATTAATATGTATAATTTCACTATAAATTATAACAGATGTTCTTAAACGTTTTCTAGCTAGAGACCTTTTGAAAATTGAATTCATTTAAGTAAACATTAAGGAGATAGGTTTTCAGTAAAACACATTCCGTTGTCAAATGGTGTTCAAACATCTGCTATTAATAATATAAAAGCAGCGTTATATTTAATAATTCAAATCAGTAAATGTTTAAATTTATCGTCAAGTTTTTCATAAGCATCACTTTTTATTTTTCTAACATTATTTCATTAAATCTACAATTTAATTTAAAATAGTCTAAAAACATAGATGAAAATAGCACTTCATTCCTAAAAATATGTGAATCAATAAATAAACCAACTTTCTAAGCTGAAATGTTTTTATACATCACTTTACTTTTTGCACTCATTAAGTATTAAACAAAATAGCAAGGGCTACAAAAATCGGCACTCGAAACGAATAAAGATAGAGTGAATGTTTTTGTTTATGTGATTCATATGAAATAACCTTTACCAAAATTCATTGAACTAGATTTGTTCTTGAATTTGTATCAAACTACCTATTTAGAATATTGTAATGAAATCGATTCTACTATATGTATAACACACCTATTTCCCTCCGAATACAACACTTTTAGTGCAGCTTGATAAATCCCACATTTTAACAAATTTCACAAACTGCAAAAATAAACTGATTCACAATATAAACTGCCAGTATCCTTTTTGCATTACACAGTTGCTTGTGCATTTGAATACAGAAATCCTTCGGCTTTAAAATTTATTCTGCATAAAGAATGTAACGTATGAAAGTGAAATGAATCGATTCTATTACACATAACATAATATGTCTAATTTCCTCAAAATGTTATTCTTTTCGTGGGTCTTCATAAATCCCACATTTTAACAGATTTTCACAAACCGCAAAAATAGCCTTATTCATAACATACAATGATGGCAAGCTCTTTTTGGATTGCACCTTTTTTACTCAATTGTTTGTGCATTTGAATATAAAAATAATCTGGCATTAACATTTATTCTGCATACAGAAAGTAATGTATAAAAGGAAATGAACCGATTCTACACTTAACATATGTCTATTTCCCACAAAAATTTGACACTTTTCGTGCGACTTGATGCATCTTACAATTTAAATGAATCCCCAAACTGCAAAAATAAACTTATTCACAACATAACTTTCGGTGTCCACTTTTTGCATTGCACCGTTTTTTTCGCAATTGTTTGTGCATTTGATTACAGAAATCCTTTGACTTTGAAATTTATTCTACATTCAAAAAATAACGTGAAAAGGTGAAATGAATCGGTTCTACTACACATAACATAACGTAACATACTAATTCCCCTGAAACTGCGACTTAGTAAATCTTAGATTTTAACAGATTTCACAAACAGCAAAAATGTTATTCACAACATATACTGACGACATGCTCTCTTTGCAGCATCGCACATTCTTTTGCTTGTGTATTTGAATGCAGAAATTATTTGACTTTAAGATTTATTCTCCCTAAAGAAAGTAACGGGTAAAGGTGAAATTCTACTATACATAACATAACATACCTATTTCCCCCAAAATGTTACGCTATTCTTGCGGCTTGATAAATCCCACATTTAACTGATTCCACCAACAACAAAAATCAACTTCTTTACAACATACACTGTATCTTTTTGCCTTTTTTACGCCTTGGTTTATGCATTTGATCACAGAACTCCTTTGGCTATTCTACATAAAGGAAGCAGCATGTAAAGGTGAAATGATTCAAATCGTTAAACCCTCCTTCAATAACAGGTGAAATCAATGCCGACTGAAAGGATTCTTCGGCAGAAGGCACTGTGCCAAGATTTCAAAGCAAGCCTTCGGATTTAAGATAGTTTTAGGGAGATTATTTGCTTAAAATTTTACTTTCGAGAATCGTTTCTTTCAATTCAGAATTATAAGAATTTAATCGGGAGTTCAAAATCTAAATGGGATTTCAAGTTCACACTCTCAAATCGAGACAATAAGAATGCATTTTTATTTTATCATTTATTATTTACCATTCGACAATGTCTATATATTTGGTTTCAGAAATCCTAAATATATTTCAAATGAGAATCAATTCGAAAATCTTATGTATTTTGAATCGTTTTTAAAATGTCGCAGATCAAATTAAAATTTATAAAATCAAATAGAATGTGGTATAATTCAGTCGAGATATTAAGGAATTCCCTGTTAAATGCAACATCATTAATATATATTAATACTCCTACATGAATAAGATTTGACATTCCCGAAAACAGATCAATGGATGAATAATTATTCGAAAGAAGTATTTTCGTTCTATCTGCGGCGGAACGAAGTAATTTATAATGTATGAGAAAATCCCTTGGAAAGTTAATTATATTTATTCAATTCTTTCTTAAGAGCAATGAATTGAAATTTTCTTCGTACAAATGATATTTGAAGCTTACAAAGATTTAGAAATTTGTTATTTTTCGAATCTTTTTTAATGCGAAGGAAGCAAATAAAGCAGTTCAAGAGAGGAAAAATATATTTTAAAACAGGATGGTTTTTAATGTTTTATTATATCCAAGAACTTGTTTTTAGGAATGAATATTTATTACAATAAATGTACATAAATGTTCCTTTGGAATAAAAAAAAAATGTTTCTGGGAAAGTAATTGTGAAAATTAATTTGAAATAGTTGTGCAAACAAATTTAATAGTAACGAACAAATTGTTTATTGAAAATTTCTCAATTTTCATTCCTGAATGGTTCCAATAATATCGATGCTCCTTCAATTATAAAATTCCTCTTCCAGGGTATATCTAGGGATTCAATTCATTATATAAACTCTTATAAACCCCCTTTCTGTAAATGCCTAATGTTTTATATGTTCATTATACATTATTTATTTTATAAATTTATTTTCTATAATTTTTTATAAAAGCTGCTACTTATAAATTAACAACATTGTTTCTTTCCATTTCACTTTTAATTGTTCAAAACATAATTTCCAAAATTCTTATAGACAAGTATGTGTAGAAAGATGCAACGTGTATAAAGGAAACTTTGAAGTAATACAAGCAGTTTATTTTTAAGTGATTTCATAGTTTCAAAGTTAGATTTATGAGTATAAAAGAATTTCCTTTTAGCAAATTTTCAATAAATAATGATTTAATTTAAAATATATTAGAGATGTATTATTATTCATTTTAAATAGTTGTGTAATACAAACAAAAATTTGGAGAGCAGATTTCAGTGTACATTTTTCTTGAGAAAAGCAGAATTCAGCAATAATGCAAAGATTCTTTAATACACAAATATGTTTGATTTATTAGTCTAAAATAGTAATTTGTGTACCATCAATCGTAAAGCTTCAGTCATTGAAGGTCAGATTTCTATCATAGTACCTTCATTTGCATGCTCTTTGATTTTACTTATATCATGTGTTATAGCAAGTTTTGAGAAATGATAATCACGTGGAATTTCAAAAGGAATTAAAATGAAGCTCTCAATAAAAAAATACCATAAGTGATTATTTTCAAATCAAAACACCCATTTTCTGAGACAGGTACTTGAATGTGCTTATGCATTCATGTTTAAAACTATTCATTACTATCAAATCTCTCCAGGCTTTATAGAAAGTCTTAAACAGTGATCAATAAAAATGTAATCTAGATTTCAAATTCTGTTTCAGTTAAAATGGCTTTTTGGTGCTTGACTGCGAATCCAATTGTGAAGTTGTACGCAAATAGAGACGGTCCCATTAGAACAATAGAAAGATACCAAGTAGCCAAAAAATAAATAGATAAAATTTACAAGTAGTAGTACATCTATAGAGCCTTAAATATTAACAAGTAGCAAAAGCGGCTTAATTTAACACTTAATTTACTATACAAAATATCAAGAAAAATGTTATTTTGTTATTTTCCTTCTTAATTACAGACAAGAAATGGATTGTGTGATAACATATTTTAACGACAATTAGAAGCAATATATATAGGAAAATAAAGGAATAAATAATAAAGGAATAAATAGTCAAATAATAAATGAAACGGGAAACAGACAATCCATATCAAGGATCCAGCACTTTGAATTTCTGCTCATTGTTTTGAAATATAATTTAAATATTTCCGACATTAAAATTAAACATTTTTCTTATTTATAAGCTCAACTTTTCATTTATTGCTTACATTTTATTGTTTTTACATTGCATTCTATTACAGAAACAATTCATTTCAAAATAATTTCCACATTTCGAGGCAACGACAATGAATTCTTCATTTAAATATTTAAGTAATACACATAAGGAGAGTTATTGGAAATTTATATAAATCAAAGAAACATTATTTACAAATTCCAAACATTACAATAAAAAAAATACTGTAAGAATGGTGTTCTCAAAAAATTCAAATGTAAATTTAAATATATAATAATAATAATAATAATAATAATAAGAGGAATATTTCAAAATAAAACTGTGTTCTTTTCTGCAGTAATGTTTTTTATTTGTTGGTTTTTCTTCCAAACAACACACATAATAAAGAACAGCATTTAAATATAATTTTTATTTGTTACTTTTTGCTAATAATCAAGCCATTTCAATTTTCTATCATTAATCTTTTGAAAATTAGTTTCCTTTCAAAACCGACGAATCAAAAGAAACTATCGATTCCTCATTGATGAGATTGCATATAGCATTTAGTACGAATGATTTTTAAGCGTATTTCAAAATAAATGACTTAATTAAAGTGCAAAAATCGGTTTTATTTCTCAATAATTACACGACATTTATGATTTGAAAGCATTGGTTTCAAAAACACGAGCAATATTTTTATGTGTAATGAAAGAACAATTTCATAAACAGATCTTTTTATACGTATGTTTTGTAAATTCTTACTTGAATTTTCAATTTTCAATTTTTAATAAAGAATTTCGGAAGACACGCTGTTTCTTACAATTAAAAAAAAAACAGCCATCTATTTCCACAGCGGTTGAGTACCAACTGGTATTTTTAAATAAGTTATTCGAAGAAATAAATACAATAAAAACCTATAAAATCGGAGATTTTAATTTAGCTGCAAATAAAACGGGATCTTAATTTTACGAAAGATTCATTCATAAGATTGACAAAACGATAATTGAGGAATTTTTTTCCACTTGAAAACATTTCTAATGTGCTGGAAAATAAAAAAAAATAATAAATGTCCTTAATGGGTAGAGAAAAAAAAAATTCTTATCAATTTAATATAAATTCTTCTTATCTCCGTTTTGCGATAGAAACTATTTCACTAACGAAAGCTCGCTCTAACTATTTAAAGTATGCTTTACGAAATTTATAACATAGTTCATGAAATTCATTGCGATATTTCTTTCGATACTATTATTTTAAAAAGATACAACTATACATTTTTAAGGAAAACGCTAACTGTATAATGAGTCGCTAATTCTGAAACGCTAACTGTATAATGAATCGCTAATTCTGAAACACTAACTATATAATGAGTCGCTAATTCTGAAACGCTAACGCGATTCTAATGTGCTGGAAAGTAAAAAAATAATAAATGTCTTTAATGGGTAGAAAAAAAAATTCTCATGAATTTAATATAAATTCTTCTCATCTCCGTTCCAGTTTTGCGATAGAAAATATTTTACTAACGAAAGCTCGCTCCAACTATTTAAAGTATGCTTTTACGAAATTTATATCATAAATCATAAAATTCAATACTATTATTTTAAAAGACACAAGTCTACATTTTAAGGAAAACGCTAACTGTATAATGAGTCGATTGAATTTGAAATCGGCGCTTCCGTATCGCAAAAAAGCAGGAAAAGTTTGGCAATTTATTTGTGAAAGGGACTCTTTTTGTTGCAGCTGCAGCAGCAGCTTTATTGCAGCGAGCCAAACTTATTAGCTGCCTGTTGCTCCTGAGCGGGACGCGGGAGAAACGGGAAAAGATCCTACCTGTAGCAAAGGAGCTGGGTCGCCTCATATTCTTCTCCTCCCGGCTCTCGTACCTCTCCCGCGGACTTGTATCACTTCCTCTCTTTATCCCGCCATGTGACTCTCGCGCGATGGACGCTCATTGGTCAGGGGCCAGCTGTTGACGTCACAGGCCCAGGATGCAGACCGAAATGAATCGTTACACGGAGAGCTCCAGCAATGGCTACGCTCAATGAATAACATTTTTTTCACTCGCGCTTGTCATTCAAAAAGATCACTTTTCGACAATCAATAATCGAATGGGGAACTTTTCCCCAAAACACATTCCATTGCGGATCATTTGCTCTAAGAGAGATACATTTCGAACATGCAAATTCAACAATGGGGATTCTTTTTTTTGTGGTGTTGTCGCTTAAGCATTTTCTCATCCTGTATGCGATTGACTAAAAAGGCTGTTTCTGATAACATGTGGGTTTCGTATCACCTCATTCATTGTTTTCCCATTTTCTCATGGATGAGTCATCATTAAGAATGTTATAATACATCTGTGCATCTCATAATACCATTGAAAAGTGTGTCTTAATAACTGAATAAATGTACCCTCGTCTATTTTATCAGCTGCAGAAAAAAATTACTATCAAAATAAAAAGCATTTAATATATAATTTAAATGTTTAAATGCATAATTAATAATTAATAATTGCATAATTTATGCGATTGACTAAAAGCTGTTTCTGTTTAAATAACCAAAACATGTGGGTTTCGTATTACCTCATTCATTATTTTTCGATTTTTCAGGAATTAGTCATCATTAAGAATATTATAATACATCTGTGAATTTCATAATACCATTGAAAAAGTGGGTTTTAATAACTGAATAAATGTACCCTCGTCTATTTTATCAGCTGCAGAAAAAAAAAATTACTATCAAAATAAAAAGCATTTAATATGTAATACTTAAATGTATCCTTGTTTGATTTCACAGCATATTTACGTATGTTTATTATTGAAAATGCATTTTCCTTAAGCAGGTGGGATAGTGTTAGCTCATTTTTCAATGGGTTTAATAGAACAGAATAATATACTCAAGTGTTCGCTTAAGGATTTAATCTCTATTCTTTCTTCTGTATCACAGATGTATGACATAAGTAGTACCTATGGCAAGTGGTAAGGAATGGCAAATAAGTAAATGCATTATTTTATTTTTTAACAAACTAGTTCTGCAAAATTGAGTAAATTAAAAAAAAAAAGTGTAAAGTATTTATTTCAGGTTGGTTTCTCTTGGTTTGAGGATGGATAATATTTATTATTAAAAGAATGTATTCGCAACATTAAGTTGTTAAGTTAGGAAAAACATTTAGAATATTACAGATATATAGTGATCGACAAAGTTTTCAATTTGACAAATGAATTTTTATCAAAGTTAACTTATTTTTAAGCATTTACGTACCAAACTAAATCCTTTAAAATATGAAAAGGGCATATTCTAAAGGCAGGGTGCAATCTGGGTAATGCTCGATCTGCTATGAAATCTATTATAGCAGCAGCGAATGGTAAATAAAATGCTTAGAATGGAAACTAGGTGGTTATTTTAATTTTAGAAGAAACATTTTTGCAAAAATAAATTTTGAATTGATCATCAGGAATTTGTTTTAGTAAAGAATTTCTTGGGTTGCATATTATTCAATATTAAAAGACTGTGTACAATGCATTCATAATACTTTGATATGAAGAACATTACAGATTAATTAGAAACGAAATATTTAATTGAATATTTTTGAAATGGAATTATTTAAAAATTACATATCGGACATTTTAAGAATTTTAAAATCTGACTTCAAAGTGTGTTTCAGTGCATATTTTACATCCCACATGGTGCATTCTGGGTATGACAATGAATGGTAAATCTGCTCTATGAGTGATGAATGGTAAAGGAAGTGCTAAGAATGAAAAAGGATCGTTTTAATTTTCTTAATCAGGTCTGTTCTGTAAAAAGGAGTAGAAATTTTTAAAAATTACAAAATTAAAATTTATGAAATAGAGTGAAAATTAAAAAAATCTGAAAAAAAATTTATATTCTCTTTTGAAGCGAATAAAGAATTTCTCAAGAAATTATAATTTTATATTCCAGATAATTCTTCTCAAGTATCAAAAAAGCAGCTTGTGAGTTCCTGTAGTTAATTCAAAGCGAAATTAATCTATTTATTTATTGTAATTTTAATGTTCCGCGGTATTGAGATAATTACTAAATTTGTATTTGGAGAAAATGAACGTCTTAATTAGTTTCTTAAGAGGATACTTTCTTTAGAAAATTACTCAAGAATGTTGTCAAAACAAAACTAATAATAAGGACAATTGGTAAGTTACTAATAGTAAGGGCAATTGGAACTAGAATAAATAAAATTTTAAATAATTAAAGTATAAATAAAAGCTATATTAAAACTTATAAAATAAAACATATCAAAGATCTTTTGGAAACATTAATTAAATAAATTACCAATGGAGTATGAAAAGTTTATTCCATTGGTAAAAGTGGAATAAACGGATAGAATACAAAAAAGACTTTTGTTTAAAATATGTTGTGTCTGAAAATTTAACTGAATCATTTTAGGATTCAATTATATTTGTATTGCAAGTCACAGCAAGTCACAGAATTCAAGTCACAGAAAACTTTTACACGCAACCGACAACCATGTCTTGTTTGAGGGAATTTCTGAAACAAATGCTAAATCGATAGTTCGAGAGTTTGAATAGACATTTTTAGTGGAAAATCAATGCATTATTTACAGCTATTTATTACTTTGCAAGTCACAGATTAGAGGTTTAAAAAAGTTTTGCACTTTCATATAAAACTGTATGAAAAGGTGAAAAGATTTGAACTTTAGTGGGTAAGTAGTAGAACTAATCCATAAGCAATTTGTCTTCCAATTTCCGTGTAGAAATTCCATTCTGACAATTGGTTACGAAATGTTTGCAAATAATCCATTCCAGCTTTAATACTGTATTAGAAACATACAGACACTCATTCCACACGCCTCATTCCAACAAGTTTTATGTGCCCGTTAAGAAATTATGTTCTACAAATTTTTGTATCTTCTTAATTCCACCTTACTTTTCAGAAATCATTTTAAGTAATTTTCTTTCTCCATCCTATGGAAATACTTAATATATACCTATTGAATACACGCCCTATTGGACACTTTCGCCATATTGAAATATTAAATTGCTGATTACTGACACAACTTTTATTAATACGAACCAATATTGAAACTAATTTTTAAATCAATCCATGAAAATAAATCATTTCGGGTGAAAAAAATGTGAGGATTTTTGTGAAAGAAATAATCAAGCGTTAGTGCACTTACTCAGCTAGAAAATAACATTGTGAAATATTTCCTTACCAAACTTCGTATCTATTACAAAAATGAAATAACTTTACGGAAAATTTGAATCTAGGTAATTCGTACACTCTGGGTGGAGAATTCTTTGAATTTCTATTAGGAGGAACATTAAATAATCTTTTTACGGTTGACAGCATTATATTTCAGCCAAATGAAATCTAGTATAGAATGAATCTATATTC